>JAAAKE020113495.1:0-16381 GCA_010014785.2 Anisolabis maritima
AACGGACGCTCGACCGTTGGAGGTGTGTGAGTCTGGTCGGCTTTGTTCGAGTGTGTTTGTTCGGAAATTAACGGTTTCCAGGCCGTTGAGAGATTTCTTGCGTCATCCCTCTTGTTGAGACATGTACTTCGTTTTTCTATCTCGATGTATATATATATATATATTTGTGGGATAATGTTTTCCAGGATTGGTCCGCGTTTATTGTTGAGATTGATCGACGTTTCGGCTCTTCTTTTGGAGCCATTTTCACCCCTCCTCATTCCCTCCCCAGAGCCTACGAGGGTAGTACACGAGAGCTGGCCTCTTGCGCTCCGGCGAGCGACCAGGTAACACCTCGACCCAGGGAGTAGGCACACACACACACACACACTATCGCACACATCAACAGGTGGCCCTTGGGCGTTTTCTGCCTATCTCCATCCATCCAGGGAGTAAACCGATTGAGACTCCGGAATCGAGCCAAACCAACTAGTCCACTAACCGACACCATACCATCTAAACAATCACTACCTAGAACACAGAAGCAAATAAAAGCTTCGGAGACAACCACAAACCACAATTCACCCCCTTTTCACCTCTCCCAGTTTCGTTTAAGATCAGCAGGAGTTGGATATTCTACCGCAAAAAGACTTGCATTTCACTTCATAACCTCTTTTTCCTTGAATAATTAACCCTTTTACAAAGCAAAGCAGATGAATAAATTTAAAAATAACCTGTCATTTTGCAGTTCACCCGCTGTAAAAACTATTGGGTCGGCCTTGAATGTCACTCTGATAATTGATCATCGGAGTTGCTTTTTCTCTATCTCAAAAGGACATGGATGGGGGGGGGGGGGGGTGAAAGATTGCACATTTGATAACAGATTTCTAGGTGGTAAAAAATTGAAATATAAAAAATTTTTTTTCAAACAAAAGTTGTCCCTAATGAATTGTTTATAAAACTCGAAAAGTCATATTGTTATAAAATCGAAAAGATGAACCTTATCCCGCGTATAGGTAATGTCGATTTATAAATTCAAAAATACATGATTGTACGTTAAGCAGTCTAAGCTGTGGCTACATCTTCTATTATTTTATATATTAAGATAAATAAATAAAATTTTTAACATTTGTGAATCTTAAGTTAGATTCAGATTCTCTAAATCTCATTATTAATCAGAGCTATATCTTGCTGATCTTTGGTCGTATAGAAAGAACAGTCACAAAGCTGTTAAAATTAATATGTTGTGAAATGATTAATCAACTTTGGATAAAGTAATTAATAAATTTACAAAAATATTTTAGGAAAAAAATTAAACTTTACCTTTAACAGTAGATCTTGATGGCTGGATAGATAGTTCAGAAAATGAGGCAGAAAGTTAACCAAAGGTTGTAAATTAAAAGTTAATTTATTATGGGATGAATAAATTTGCGTGTTTTAATTTATGAATAGTTGAACTTAAAAAATTCATCCATTTCAAAACTTAAACCAAATTTCTACTCCAATTTTTAATTAAATTATATCGAAATACGATTATAAGGGATTGACATTTCTACAATAAGTTGAATCTATCTACTTTATTTCTTAACGGCAGGGCTCAATTCTTGTTAAGTATTTATACATTCAATAACAAAATGTTACAATATTCAAACGATCAAAAATCGGTTCCATTAGGACCTCAGCCTATGACCCTGTTATGCTCAGAATTTTTAATAAAAAATTTGAATAACTTCTGACCTAGAGTTTTTATTTTTTAATTATTTTAAAATAATTTGACATGGTTACGGGATTCCCATTTCTCCAAGATGCCGAGGTCAGTGTTTTGGAAAGGTTTTCGATAGACCCGGCTATTATGTGGAAAATCAGTAATTCAAAATAACATTTTGAAAATTAAAGAAAAGTTTTTTATTACCTGTTTTTATTTTTGTTATATTACAAACCCATGATTCTAATCTCACATTTGTTCACTTCATTTTTATTTATTCAAGATGATCTCTTTATTTATTCATAATATTATTTATTTATATATTTATTTATTCCGATCTTGCCTTTGACTTTTTTGGTCTTTAGGCTATACATTTTTCCTTTTTTCTCTTTTATAAAGAATTACAACAAAAAAAAAAAAAAAAAAAAAAAACACTCATTATAGCTAAATATAACATGTAATAAATACACTATTTAACATTTATTTATTTTATTTTATTTCTTGTTTCCTTCTCTTTCTTCTTTTTTCTTCTCTTCTTCCTTCCTTAGCTGCTCTATCACTTTGGTTTTCACCTCTTCCCTTCTTAGTTCCTTTTCAAGATTTTCCCAAATTTCTCTCTTGGACGGACACTCCTTGGTTGTTATAGATGTTACCGCGCCCGAATTCTTCTTTTCCATTCTTCTATATCATTTCTTATTAAGTACTTTTCCGGCCCTAAATCTTTTTTTATGTTCTTGTAATGAGGAAAATATCTCGATCTATCGACACTTTCCCAATGCATCTGGTTCTATGCATTTTTTAAATCCCTTCTTCCATCCTCTTGATTCTTTCTGTCTTTGTCCATTCTTCCACGTCCATGGCTAGTCCTGGTTCACCTCATCTCTCCCACCTTTGTCTCTCAAATTGTTTCTGTCTTATTTTTCATGTTTCTAAAGATGTTACTTAAACACTTTCTTGGCCATTTCTCTTCTTCCATCTCCAGGATAGTTAAAATGTATTTGCTGACTCTTTTTGTTTGACAAATGACCATTTTATTTCTATACTGTTCCCATTCACCAGATATAATTTGAGGTGAGATATGTGAAAAGGGAGGAAGTCAGCGAGTAGGGTAGCATCTATCGAAATAAAATTCCCAAAATATGAAACGTTTCGGCTTTAATTAGATAAAGCCATCATCAACCATTAAAGCTGAAATGAGCAGTAAAATTAAAAAACACAACTTTACACAAAATAAATTTTAAATAATAACACAGTATATGCAGATTCAATGTATAATATATGGCGAAGTCTTCAGAATGAATAAAAATTATTTATCTATTACAAGGATATAAAATAAATATTGGCAATCGACGATCTTGATGAGATCGCTGACCCATAATACAAATATAAAAAAATCTTATTAACTAAATCTTTTCTTTGACCCCAAGAAGAAAATTATATTTATATAAACATATAATTGTTTAGAAAGATTTTTTTTTTACATTTTATAATTTTCTATTTTTTGCCAGATGTTATAAATGGTCCAATTGAATATTACAATTTTTTATGCCATCTGACCATCAGAATTTTGTAAAACAGACATATAACAATTAGAAGTCCTATGCAATCGATCTGATAGTTGAGAGCTCTATGAGCATAGGTCTTAATGAAGGATCCAACTGGTGACTTCCTCCCTTTTCACATATCTCTGATATGTGTATAGCCATCCATAACATCGTGAAGATATAATTTGGTGTGTTTCTTGCGAGTCCCAGTATTAACTTATAGTATTCACCTTGAACTATTTCAACTTCTTCCCTCTCCTGCCATCCCCATATTTTCATCTCGAACATTAAAATGGACTCATTCAAAGAGTCGAATAAATAGGCCTTCCTCCTAAAATCCGGAATTTTGCTTCTCTTCAATAAGCTTCAAATCGAATAAAAAACTTCTTTTGCCTTTCTTATTTGTTCATTGATATATTCCCTGTGGTTGTTTCTTTCATTAAATATATATCCTAAATATTTGTATTTATCTACCTGTTCAACTCTCTTGTCTTTCCATTTCCATACTCTTCTTTACCTCTTCTTCCCTTCTTTGTAAATCTCATTATTTTAGATTTTTCTATATTAATTTCCAAATAATTTTTCTCTAGGTTTTTCTCTAATTCCCGCATTATTTTTTGGAGGCCCTCCCTAACGTCCGCCACCATAGCTATGTCGTAGGCAAATTTTAGGCAAAATATCTTTTCCCCACCTGTTACCGAGCCCCCAATATTTTTGTCTCACGCTCCGAGTAGTCCAAAATATTTCGCCTTCAGACTGGTCGTTTATTATTTGGTCCTATATATATTTCCGATTAAATTATACATTCTCCCATTAATTCCTATCTTGCGTAATTTTTCTGTTTACTTTGTCATACGCCGCCTTCAGGTCTAAAAACAACACATATAAGCTTCACTTCTTAAGTCTCAATTTGTTTTCTATTAGACTGTTTAATATGAATAAATTATCTCTTGTTCCTCTTCTTTCTCTGAAGCCTCTTTGACTTTCTTTTATCAGCTTTTGGACTTCCAGCCACCTTTTTATTCTATTAGTTAAAATTGTTGCCTTTATTTTATATGGTCCATTTAATAGGGAAATTTCTGGGTAGTTTTTTGCTTCCTTCTTATAACTTGTCTTGTAAATTAGGTATATAAGGCCTTCTTTCCATGATTCCAAAATCTCATTTCTTCTCCAACAACGATTCATATGTCTAGTAATTCGACTTTCATAATTTTTGGCATTATTTTATAAAATTCATTTAAAATTCCATCTGCTCCTGGAGATTTATTATTTGTTAGTCTTCTTAAGGTTTTATCTAACTCCTCCATTGTTATATCCATGTTCAATGTTTCTTCTGTATCTTCCTCTGGATTAACCAAATTTATTCCTTGCTTCTTTTGCATTTGCTCAAAACTTTCTTCCGTTGTCTCTAACAAGTTAATAAAGTGAATATTTAACTTTTCCTCTTCACATTCTATTTCATTTGTTTTTCTATTTCAAAAAGAGCTTATTATGGCCTTCCAAAAATCTGCCGTATTCTTGCTTTCCTTGATATTTTCGAAGACTGTATTTAACTTCCCCTGATAAATTTATTTCCTCCTTTCTTTTATTTTCTTTATATATTCTAAAAAATTATTTCCATTTTCTTCTTTTTTTCCTTTTTTAAATATTCTTAGAGCTTTTAACATATTTCTTCTTATTACTTCAAACTTCATGTCTTTGCCTTCATTTTTTCCTATCCCCCCCCCCCCTTTATTTTTAAAACCATTTTCTTAGATGTACTTTGAAATATTTGGTTACAACCATCAAGATTCAATACCCCTTTTGTTTTCTTCTTTTCATATTTCTTTTAATTTTTCCTCAAATTCCTTTATTTTTTCTCATTGCATTTTCATCTTAGTTGTTTCTTACTCTTTATATTTATATTCTCTTGTTTTTCTTCCTCGTGGATAATTATTTCACTCATTAAGAGCATGTGCTCCGATTCTCCTCTTTCTAAAATTTCCATGTCTTCTATCAATGGTTTATTGATTTGATATTTTCTCTAGTTATTAAATAGTCCTCAACTTTAGCTGCCTTTGGATATGTATAGTTACCCTCTCTATACTTTTCTATCCAACAATTCCATATCATTAACCCATTGTTCCTGCAAATATCTAATAATTTTTATCCTTTGCTATTCATGATTTTGTCCTGTGATCTCCTCAAAGTTATCTTACTTTCTTCCTCATATAGATTTTCATTTTTTTTTTCCAGCCGTTGCATTGAAATCGCCTATTATTGACATTTCATTTTCTTCGAAAGGCACTTCATGCAACAAATCTTTTTCACTTCTAATTTCATCTATACCTTCTTTATTATATACCGTCAGTACCGGGAACTTTTTATTTTTATTCTGAAAACACACTTTAAGTCCTTCTCTCCATTGTTCCGTTGGTGGTTTCAGATGTATACCATTTTTTGATTCCTATTAATTGACTTCGGCTACCCCTTTCTTTCTTGAATTTTTGCGTCTCCGGTTTTGTCCATATTGTGAAGTCTTTATTTAATTTTCCTCTTAACTACTATTCTTTGCCTTCTTAATGCCACCTTTCCAATAAAATAATTATGTCGTAATTTAAAACATCCAAAATTCATTCGTTTTATTTAGATATATACCACTCTAATATTTTTATTTTTCTATTTTTCTATACTACCAAAATTGTCCAAATCTTTGTACTTGTTTCGCTTTAAAATCTTTCATTCCGAATTTCTCTTTGTCGTTCACTTTAGCCTGTGTATCTTCCTCTTCCTCTTTCCTATTTTCTTTCACTCTTTGAATAATAAAATTACTTCTCTTTTCATTCTTTTCCAGCATATGTAATCTATGTTTAATTCCTTCTTCATTTCTTCCATATCTTCTGTTCACTTTTTTCTTTCGATCTCTCTATCTATTTTTTCTTCTGTCAACTCTTCTCTTAGTTTCTGTAATTCTGTTTCTACCTTCGAGTCAATTTCATCCATTCTTGACAAAAGTTGCTGGAACATATTTGTAATATTTAAATTAATATCCTCCAAATCAGCTTTCTTTGCGCACTTCGCCTCTTGATCTTGCTCAGGTGGTGTTCTTCGCATCTATCCACTTGACCGAAAAGGGCTTTGCACATCCATATATTTGTTAAAGGATGGTTGACGATTTTTCTTCTATTTAGCACCTTTTTCGTTTCGTGATTTTTTTATTTGCCATTTTTCTTTTTTTTTACTTTAATTTTCCCTTTATTATTTATTTATTAATATATTTTATTATATATATCTATTCTCGTTTTTTCTATTTATTCTTTTTAAATGTTTTATTTTTATTTTCAGCTAGGGCAATCCTATGGTTATTTTTATTGCGAACTGGATTAATATTCACTTTTAAAAATGGATAAGACTCACTTTAGAAATTTTTCTTCTCTCTTCCTCTCCAATCGTCGCAGTTCTCAGAAATCACCTTGAAAGCAGAGTCGAAAATTCTCCTTCGAATAATGTATCACAAGGTTAGTTTTCAAAAATAAACTACTAAAAATTTTGAAGTTTATAGAATTTTGTACACACCTTTTACCCAAGCCCTCTAACTTTCTCGGTATCCATTTATTCACAATATGTATTTATCAAAAAAAAAAAAATATTTCTAATATTAAATATTATCTTCTGCTTCCCTGACCCCCAAATCCCATCATACCTGATTTATTTTAGAAAATCGAAAAAAATTGTGTATAAAATAATAAACATATATCATTGAGAGAAAATTTTCTTGAAATTTTATTTCATTTCTTTCACTTTTTTTCTTTTATTTATAATTATTTATTTAAATCATTTTTCAGATTTAAATGGGTAGGAAAAATTTAAAATAAATTTTGTTTGGTGAAAATTTTGATTTTCAAAATTTAAAAAAAAAAATTTTAATTCAAATAATGAAAAGATAATTATATAGAATTTCTTGCACTGATTTACTAGTATTCATCATCAGGGTATCTCATATTTTATTTTTACGGTCAGTGCTCCAAACACTAGCTAATAAATCATCTTTTTATTTACACCCTTTGACTACCTCTCCGATTCATTTTCTGAATTTTGAATTTTAAAGATGAATTTAATGGCGATAATTTTACCTGAAACAAAAAAATCCATGTTTCAATTTTAATTAGATATAATTAGAGACCGCAAAGTCTAATATTTTAGGGAAATAGTCGGTAAAAATGACTGTTTTCAATAAAAAGTCGCTATGAATTATATGAATATGAAAAAGTAAATGAAATAGAGACATGTCTAGATGAGGAGACAAGGCTAAGCTCTTTAGAATTTAATAAAAATAAATAAGATATAAAGAATTTTCAAGAAAATTGATATATAAATAAAAAATGAACTATTCGAGTAAATAAGCAATTTCTAATAAAAAATTCTGTTTAAATTTATAAATTTTATTTAGAGTTTTAATTCATACACTTCTAAACTCTAAATAACTAATCTTTTTTTCTTACATTTTAATCAGACTTATATACGTATATACTATAATAATACATTAATTTACGTATATATTTGCTTAATTAGTTTCATAATTTCATTTCTATTTTTTTTTTTTTTGTATTTGTTTTTTTAATTGTTTGTTGTTTTGTATTATGTAATTTATAAATTTGTATTTGTGTTTGATTGGACCTAGTCACCGAGGATTTGTGCCTCTAATTAGGATGTAAAAAAATTTATTTATTTTATTTAATTATTATAGGAGTTCTAAACAGAACTTGAAGTAGATGTTTCTTCTTTTTTATCGTCTTAATTGTGTTTATTTGTGCAGAAATTAACAACAATATGCTCTCTATTAAAATTCAATCGACGATCGGTAGAACATTCTTAAATAAAGAAAAATATTTTTCATCATAATAAGATGTGAATGGAGCAAACTTAAGAGCCACTATTTCATGTATCAAAAATTTGTGACCATGCCGCTAGGCATTTTATTTAAACCACTGATTGTCTGGTCAATCTGTTTTATAAAAATCAAACATGTATTTTTCTCCAAAATCTTGTTAATCTTTTTGTGCACTATTTGAGCATGGGGTCCAGTTCCGCCAGTTTTTCTAATCTTTTTTCTAAGATCATTAATGAATGATGCAGACTCAACTTAGGGTCCTCCAGTGCCTTCACTTTAGGGGCGAGGAATCCGTAGTGACTTGAGACACAAATCAAGTCAAGGGGAAGCCGAGACATTTTAATAAGTTTTCTAGCCTTTTCTACACAAAGGGCATCATATACAATCAATCATTTAAATTACCTACAGAGAAAATTGCAAAAATAATAAAATAAAAAACATTTGCGAGACAAGAGCTTGTGTTTGGTTACGTTTAATTCATCCCCCCACCCCCCTGACTTGAATCAGTCTTTCACGGCGGACGTGCTACCAGGACGCTTGGCTCAACAGACAGTCTGGCTCTCGCCTATATATAACAGTGAAAATATAATTTCACTCAGTAAGGAAACCTTACTTTTGGCCCATCATCTAGCAATCCCGAGTGAAATTTATGTCACAATACTAGACGCAAACTAGGGCTGCCACCCCCTAATTAAGGAGGAAGACGATTAAACCACCAACTATTTCAAACAATAGCCCTATCAGTCGATATTAGTTCAAATCGCCTTCTTTTTCACTGAGTGAAATTATATTGTCACTGTTATATTTAGGCCAGCGCCAGACGTTGTGTCTGTAGAACCAAAGGTCCTGTTTAAAGGTAGCAAAATGAGAAAATCCTGGTTCAAGTTGAAGGGGCGCAAATTATCGCCAATCAAACACAAAATCATCTCGCAAATGTTTTTTGTTTTAAATTTAGTTTAGTAATTATACTGATGATAATTCTATTTTGGCGAACTACATATAAATTCTTAAATTATATTCTTCATAAACTACTTCAAAAATTAAAAAAAAAAAATATTGCAAAAAAGAAATTGATAGCAGGTAATTGGGGATTCAAGATTAATTTAATAATATAAATAATACAAAATTACCATTACTTGGTGAAGATTAACTGTTATAATTAATAAATAATAATAATAATATCACTTTTTAAAATTAAAAATTTAACTCAATTTTGAGTACACGTTTGATTTTTATAAAACAGAAACAATACCGAAGAGATATCAGAACTTATTCACTATTTCCATTCAAAATTTATTACATTTTTCTTCAACATACTTGTATTAATAAGAGTTTTTGGCAAAGAAAAAAGTATAAACGAAACAACGAAAACGTCTTCGACTAGATCCCTGCATAAGAATTAGTAACATATTAATTTACTCGGGGCTTTGGGCGGTAAAATTTGAAAGGGCCCCTTTTATGTTAGATTAATTTCATAACTTTCTCGGTGAATACATAGTGATTTTCATTTTAAAGATTCATTTTTTAATTACTTATTAAATTATGGGTCTTAATGAAAAATAAATTCGTCACTCCTTTAGCTACTTGAGTCTTCTTGATTATATATCTTAGCTAAGATTGTATCTACTTTAGACCAGTTCAGGTCATACTGCCTAGTAACATCAGACATCTGCCCACCCTATATATTGGCTATTATCTCTTGTTTCGTTTTTATAGTGAGCACAGTTCTTGATATTCCACTCCCTTCATAGGGTCCATATATTATCAAAAACTGTTGGGGAAACAAATTTTATTTTTTTTTTTTAATTTAAAAATGTCTTATTATGTACCCGTTAAATAATTAATTTAAAAATTATAGGTTCTTTTTATATAAAAAGTTAAAAAAACAACTACACTAATTGAGAGAACAAAAATCAACTAGCACGCAAAAAGTTTATATATACTACTGTTAAAGTCTCATTTCAGAAACTGTTGATGGATGGCAGTAAAAATACTATTCTACAGATGTTCTGCAAGGTGATAGTTATCCGAACATGCGTTCGTTGTCCGAACATCAAAATTTTCCTCGAAAGTGTTCGTTATTCGATTTGTTTGCTGTTCGAACTGTTCGTTAACCGATTACCCACTGTATATTTTTATTTAAACGCTTTTTTAAATATCAAAATTGCTAGCTTTTCATAAAGATTTACACTGGGAAATTGCACTTTTGATTTGGATTCATTTAGCTCTGTGTTAAAGTTGACTTCAACAATGTTCTAGTTCTCCCTCTCTTCTGGCTGGAATGCCGATTCGGCCAATTTTTGTTAGATTTTAGTGATTTTAATAAAAGTACACTTAATAAATATGAGCAGTGGTAAAGAAATATTTGCTTCACTATTTATAAGTAGGTACAGATAATGCAGATAATTCAGGAGACCTCTTTCTGGGGACTGATTGTTTCGACACGCGGTGCCCCGCTCCCGACTAATTCTCCTTTCAACCTCCCCCCCCCCCCCCCAACCCCGATAGGGTCGGATAGACGTCCTCTCTTCGATCGGATGTCTCATGGAGTAAGGCGTGGTGCGGTGGATGTTTGCTACAGAGCCGGATGTGGCGCAACAGAGACTGCAGTCCACATACTGCAATCATGATGGCGTACGTTCAACTTTCGCTTAATGCGTCAAAACGTTCTTAAATATCGGTCCGAGTCCATCTTTTCGGTCATACCTGCCCTCATTGATGAGGTTACACTGACCTGGAGAGTCCTGATGTCCCTAACTTCGACCAATGTCATGCGGGGCCTTGGTATCACCAGAGCAACCATTTGCGGGTGGGGCCCAGGGTGCTTCAGGGCAGTCATACTACTTTTAATCGTTGTAAAAGTATGGCTGGCTGATTGGGACCCCTGTCTGGGCGGCACAACAACAACAACAAAGTGTAAAGGACCCGCCGAGGAAGCCGAGAATGATTCGGTGGAGGCGAGGCCGTCGTGTCGTTCAGGGGAGTAGGTTAGTTGAACGGGCATGTGCATGGGATAAGAGAGCTGGAAAAAAATAAATATTGGAATGAATGGATGTAAGCTTGTGTATGTGTGTAAATCATCCCTTGTCGCTGACTGGGCCTGAACCTTCTCTCCCGGACATCGTAGTTGTCGCATAAAACCGGACTGCCTTGCTACTCAAACGTGGTTGGATGTGCCGATCGACGAGTCAGGGAATGGCCGGATTCCCGGCAGGGGGCCGACATTTAGCACCCATAGCTGTCTCACTAATGTATACTTCTCTGCCAACCGTTCTTGTTCGTTTGGCAGAGGAGTAACTAAACATATATGTATTTTAAAATGAGATGAATAAAAAGGGGGACCTGGGTTGGGTTTTACTTAACTCCAGGCCTTTCATACTAAGGAAAATTGTGTTATTTGCTGTCACGCCAGATTTTTTGCATAGGGCCCTCTTGGCCTGTTCTCAATTTTATTTAGCTTTTATTTTTAGAGATTTTTTGTTTGTGTGTATTAATCAATTATTAAAATTATGAAAAAATTATATGAAATTAATTAATTGGCAATTAAATCTCGTTTATTAATAAACATAGGAATTATAAATATTTATATTTTGTTACCATAGTCACCGGTCTTCTTATCTTTTCTATGGGATACATTTAATCCCAAATTGAGGTCTCCACAATATTCTGAAGTGGAGAATGATTAATACATTTTAAACATCATTCCGTTAATTATATTTACAGCCAATTTAATCAATATGATTGGAGTTATTTAAAAAAAAATCGGAAAAAAACTAAAAAGAGCATATCAGTAAAGTAGGACCCCCAAACAATTTTGGAGCGGATAAGGGTTAATGTATTTCAAAGATCATCTAATAAATAATTGATATATTAATTTTAATCGAAATCGTTATAACAAATTTTGAGAAAATCCAATAAAACTAAAAAAGTACACTAGTAAAGTACTAGTACTCTTTGGCCTTTGTGACCTGTGTTTAGGAAATGTTCAGCCACAGCACTCTTCAAGTTAATGTAAACGAATCGATCTCTCGTATTCAGTGAGTCTGTCGAGAATCCTTCTTCCGATTTCCCCACTTTATTTTAGATCGCAAATTTTACATTCTCTTTTATAAATCCCACGATTCTTATATTTCACCCTTCATTGTTAGATGTAGTTTTCTTGAAAATTTATTTGAAAATAGGTATATTTGACCCTTTTTGTCACTATGCATATATAATTTTATAATAATATAATTAAATAATTAAGAAAACTTGATGATTAGATCTTATGCTTCGTAGCTATTTTATAATCTTTAATATTATATTATTTAGGTAATTATTATTGTATATAACCATGGATTATTAATTTAACGAGGGCATAATCTTATTAGTTGCATTTTAGATATTTATTATTCCATAAGGAGAATAATATGTTGTTTATTGGAGGACTAAATATTCTTCTTTGTCTCTCTTAAAAATTAAAAAACAGTAAATTTATCATGAAGAATTAAATGTTACTCTTAGCAATTAGTTAAATGTTAAATAAATGCCGGAATGTGTGTACATATATATGTATGTAGTGAAGGTCAGACAAAAGGGCAGGGGCCAGTTCAGAATCCTGATAGAATCATTGTCTAGAAACAATTCTTTAAAAGCAACTCGAGCGCTAAAACCTCATCACTTGTTGAATGGCTGGCCACTATTTCATTCTACTGAACAATAGATAGCTATATTGCGGTTGTAATGGATCTGAGCATCCAACCCCTTACTTTAAAAAATAGTGACGTCAAGTAGCCCTCACTAAATCAAAAAAATAAAAAGCTGGTTAGTCATTTTTAAAAAGGTTTCTGCCCAATAAAAAAATGAAATCATCGTCCCATCCCTTCAAGAGGAAATGACCTCATGCTTTCTCATCGAAGAAAACAGTCTCTTTCTCGGCCTATAAGACAACCGCAATAAATAAAATTGGCCTATATAAGGACCGCAATAAATATAAATGAAATTATCGTCCCTTCAAGAGGAAATGACCTCATGCTTTCTTCTCCGAAGAAAACAAAAAGTCCCTTACTCGGCCTATATAAGAACCGCAATATAAAAATGAAATCATCATCCGGTCCCTTTGGAGGAAGAGATGACCTCATGCTTTCTCCTCAGAAAAGGACAAAAAATCCCTCAACTGACCTGCCCCTACCCTGAAGGAGATCGAATTCTCGGCCTATATAAAGAGCGCAGCTCGACCGAACATGCAGTCATTCGGAGTCATCCAGAGTGATCCAGATTCATTCAGACTCATTCCAATTCATTCCTACCTTCTACTCTCTACATTGTGGTCAAAAGGGGGTCTCTCGTCATTTCTGCGGCTTTCTTGACCCAGACATCCACGGAAGTAACTCCTACACAGTGCATAATCGACAAATCTTCTTTATCCAATTATGGCTAGACTGCAAATTCAACTGTGATCAGCACCAACTTCCTATGAGACCTCAGATGTCAATAGCAGAATCTCACCGTTCCAGACCCCCAAGGACCTAACACCAGTTAAGCTCATTCAAATATGTAAAATTATTCCTGGTTGATTCAAATTATAAAATTGTAAAATATAAAAAAAATAGCGAAGCAGATAACTCAAAATAAAATGACTCTTAATACTCTTAAAATATTCTTCTAATTATAACTAATTATAATTCGAAACTTTTCTACATTCTTAATAAAATCATTATTTCCCTAAAGATAATTTATTTTACTAGGCATCTACCCCAGAATAACATTACAAAGTTAATTTTTTTCCTTCATCCATTCAACAAAGAAGAATGCACATTTAAATAATAATATGATTGACTCACCAATTTCAATTACCTACATTAATATTGGAATCACAAATAGCATTCTTTATCTAATTCCAGAAAATAAATATTTTCAGAGATATTCTAAATGTAAAGTAAAATAGGATTTTACTTTCTCAATATAGGAAAGACTAGTTATGATAATTTTCTTTTCATTAGAGATTTCATCTAATGAAGTCCCCTGAATCCAAAAAAGTGGATTTGCCAATCATATATATATATATATATATATATATATGTTCTGGAAGGTTTCCGTGGTTGGTTGTATGTGGAATAATGTTTTTCCAGGTTGGTCCGCGTTGATTGTTGAGATTTCGGCCCTCCTTTTGGAGCCATTTTCAAGAGTTTTGTGTTTTTGTCTTCGGGGTCGCAATCTTGCTAGTCCTCAAATTTGGTCGGTGAATGTGGATGAAAACAAACCACCTCCACCTTCACTTCCTAACACAAAACTCTTGAAAATGGCTTCAAAAGAAGAGCCGAAACGTCGAGTTAATCTCAACAATCAACGCGGACCAACCCGCGGAAAACATTATTCCATATATATATATATATATATATATGATGAACCGTGAAAAACTATGATCTGTCTTGAGTGAAGATGTCATTGTTGTACAAAATAAAAAAAGAATTAAATGATTGCTCTAAGGAAGACTCCAAAGTCACCAGTTTAATGGCATTAGCTCTTAGAAAGATGGTTGCCGAATTAGTCTTAACCAGCACAGAATCAAAAGAAATCTGGGATAGGCTCTGTTCAAAATTTGAAAGAAGCAGAACACAGCGAGTTTAAGTTTAAACTTTCCTCTTTTCAATTATGCTTCCTTTTGCTGTCAAACAGACAGTCGACAGTTTCTGCCAACTGTTCAAAGATAGAATCGCTAATAGTTTTATATGATTTAATAATTTTTAATTTGAGAAATTTCGTTAAATATATTTCTATTCTTTATTTATTAAATTATTTCGAATTCCCAATCTCCATTTTTGATAAAATTTGTTTGTTATTGACCAAGTCCGATAGAGGCGCTGAAGTTGCCGAAGCACTCAAAATTGCAGCTAGTTTCACTTTGTATTGCTGGTCTCAAGACTTTGAGAACGCTCATCCTCACTTACTGTTCGACGGACCATGTAGTCATTTCCCTCTGTGACCATGTAGTCATTTCCCTCTGTTAGGGATCTTAAGGAATTCAACGCGCGTGGTGGAAGTAAGAATTAATTGCCTAGTTGGCATTAATATCTTTGCCCGTTGTTTGCGGGATGCAAGTAATCTTGCCTGTTCCCCACGCGTGGCGAATATAAGTTGAATAATCAATCCACCAGTTGGAGTTATTTAGCTTTGCCCGTTGATTACGGGAAGGCGGGCGATCTCGCCTGTTGAAAAAAGCTGCGTTTTTGAAACATCTATCGTAAGTTGGTCAACGTCTTCTTTTGATATCATATAATTCTATTAGTAATTTATTCTATTTTTCACTTGCAGAAAAACCAGTATTTTACAGGACATAAACAGAACATACAGATTGTATACGGACAGATTCAGATTATAACCAGAGGTTATAGATCAGACAGACAGAGAAATCAGTATTTACAGCTTTGCAGATATACAGAGTCCTAGCAGTCTATGAGTACAGAGTACAGATCCGCGTATATCCATCAGACCAGTCCTGATGATTGCAGTCGAAAAGTTCGATCAGACCAGTTCTGATACCTGCAATCGCAAAGCCAGCATTTGAATAGGTGCGAGCATCAGTAGCTGCACCTAATATCGAGAAGATCCTCACCTCAATTCTGCGAGACGGCGTTCCAGAGCAAGCAGGAGCATTCCTCTCCGGCTCTCAGATATTTGATTCATAATTTTATATTGGTCTTTCTTCGATTCGTAATTTTAAGGTAAGTTTCATTGTTTTCTAATTTCAATTTATTTAAAGTTAGTTAGTGAAACTCAGGTAAAGGATACAGACTCATTTAAAAGATATTTCCAGTGGAAAATATACTTTATTTGGGCGGCACGAGGTCAGTGAATCCTTTAAACTTTAATAACTATATAGTTGAAACTCGTTCCTTTTTACAAGTGATCTTGTAAATTAGGAATATAACAGTGTATTTTATTTAAATAAGTATCTCCTCTTTTTGTTTAAACATTCACTTTGTTAAAATTAGTTTTAATAAATTGTATATATTTTTGTTTTGAAAGCCAAGTTTTATTTAATTATTTTCTGTTCTGACTTGCCCCAAATAGAGGATTACAGTTTGTTCAAACTTCAAGGAAAATCAACAATATTGAAATAATTCAGATTTATAAGAGTTTTAAGCGTGGTCAGAACCTGCAATTAATTCTATTTAATTTCTTAAAAATTATATACACTTATATTTCCTTATATGGGAATATCATTCCAATACCCCATTCCTGATGTTATTCCTCCTGTTAACAAAGAAGAACCAAAGCTTGCATAACTAAAGCTCGCTTTTG
>JAAAKE020113506.1:0-16379 GCA_010014785.2 Anisolabis maritima
GGCTCTCCTTTTGGAGCCATTTTCAAGAGTTTTGTGTTAGGAAGTGATGGTGGAGGTGGTTTGTTTTTGTTTTGGGGGTTGCAATCTTGCTAGTCCCCAAGTTTGGTCGGTGGATGTGGATGTGGATGTGGATGTGGTTTGGGTTTCGACCGAGATAATCTTAAAAATCAATATATATATATATATGTGAACTAACCCGACCCCTCCACAGAGCCTACGAGGGTAGTAACACGATCGAGAGCTGGCCTCTTGCGCTCCGGCGAGCGACCATGAAACACCTCGACGAGTAGGCGCACACAAACATACACACACACACTATCGCACACATACAAAGGTGGCCCTTGGGCGTCTTCCGCCTATCTCCACCCATTCGACGAGTAGGCAGATTGAGACCCTGGAATCGAGCTAAACTAACTAACACACTAACCGACCCCATACCATCCAACCAACCACTACCTAGAACACAGAGGCAAATAAAGGGCTCGTAGACAAACACAAACATTCTAACTTGAGGAGTAGGCAGATTGAGGCCTCGAAGTCAACCCAAACAGAACAACAACAGCACAACACCCAACCAAACCCGCCCGAGATCTCAAAAGGAAATCCAAACCTCGAAGACACCCAGCCACCAAATTTGGGTACCATCAAGATTGCGACCCCGAAAACAAAACCACCACCACTTCCTAACCCAACACTCTTGAAAATGGCTCCAAAAGGAGAGTCAAAACGTCGAGTCAATCTCAAAAATCAACGCGGACCAACATTATATATATATATGTGTCAGTGTTAATGTAGATGTTAAATCATTTCATTACATTAATTCATTTTTTTAATTATAGTTCACTGATGGTGGTGGATAAAATGCGACTGAAACGTTTCATGTTTTTTCAAGAAGCTTTGTTTTCTTGTACTGCATCTTACTATTCATGTTTTAAAATTTTAAAAATCTCATATCTATCATCCACTCTGAAAGTAATATTAAATGATATAAGAAAAAGCATACTTCATTAGTTTTTCATTTCAATCCAAAATGAGAGCTTTTATAAGAGAAAAAAAAAAAAAAGAAAAACTTTATAAATAAAGAAAAAAAAAAGTCTTACAATTCCTGGACTTGGTGTTTTCATTGTCGTAGTGTTTGGAAGATGACGAATGGCTAGCAGACTCTGAGTTCATTTTATTCAACGATTCTTGAAATTTTCCACGAGAAATGTAAGCGGACTCTTCTCTTTCCGTTGGTTTCCTTGATGACCCTGATGCAAGAGGTCCTGAGTGTCCGCCTCGACCTCCTCGTCCCCTCCGATCCATTTGTCCTCCTCGAGCCATTCGAAATTCATCTCTCAATCTTGTTCTTGGCTTGTGCCTGTTCTCAGGCCTATCTTTCGGACAAATCACAATCGTCGACAATGGGCCCTGATAATCCAAATTTTCGTCCGAAAGATATAAAACTTTTTCTTTATCCAAATCTCTCTTGTCAAGAGAGAAATTATTCGTTTCCGAATAATTCGTTTCTACCAAGTCTCGTGAGCTTTTGGAAGCCTTGAGCTTGTTTGTGGCTAGATTAGTTATCATTACCTAAACGTTGCATTACGAAATTTATTCAGCTAGTTTATTTATTATTTACCATATATTTAAATATGATTCAGAAAATTACAAAACATACAATCTGAGGGCCTGAATTATATATTGCAAATATATTAAAGATTGATAGAAAGGCGCAAACGAAAACAATGACATGAAGTTAGATGTAAAATAATCACTTCTCTCTTTTTGTGTCTTCCATTGAAATCCACTGCCCACATTATTTATCAAAATAAAAATTTATTTATCTTTAAAAAATTATTCAAAATATTTTTTTTAACTTTTTAAAATTTATAAATATTAAATAAAAAATAAAAATTAAATTTTTATTATTTTAACTTACATTCATCTGTGGCTGATTTGAGAACGGTTACGTGTTGACGCTCTGACGTCACAACACGAGGCTTCATTCAGTTTAGCGCCAACTTAAACTAAACAACATCAAATCAATATCTCGCTCTCGTATAAATATTTAATTATTTTATTTAAATTTTATCTTTATTTTTTTTTTCAATAAATAAACATGCAAATTTTCATCAACTTGTATGTATTTTTTGTTTTTGTTAAATAAAACATTTCTAACCTTTTTTTTTGACATTTTAAATTTAATTTACATAATTAAATTTCTATAAATTGCACAATTGTGGCTATTGTATAAAATATTTTTATTATTTGTAATTTTTGAAAAATTATGGGGTTACCCAATTTTGATAAATTATTTTTAAATTTCATTTATTTTACAATTTTTTTGTGATCCCAAAAACCTTTGGCTAGGACGAATATGTGTTTATATATCAGATGTCTTACTTTATTTATTTCCTATGTGTCAATTGTTTTCTTTTTCAGTCCAAGAGAAGATCCTTTGGATTGGGCAATAATTGAACTTCAAGGATCATTAGAAACAAATGAAAAAGCCTCTCATCATCAAATCATAAATCCATATTTTATAGGCGATCTTCATTTCACTAGAAAGGTACCATATATTTTCGTATAAAAAATAAAATATTATCATGTTATTATTTTAATAATTCTGTTACCAGGGTGATCCTTTATTTATTATTGGACATCATATTTTACAAGGAAAAGAAGTGAAACTTGATAAACCAATTGCAGTTTTAGAAAAAATCAAAACACAAGAAGAAGAAAAAGAAAAAACAGAATATATTGTTAAAGCAATGGTAAAGAGAAAATTTCAATTTTATTCAAGACCAAAACCAATTATAGATGCTGTTAAAAAATTATGAAATATTAAATATTATAAAAATTATTCCTAAACGAATGGCTGTGTAAAGAGATGTTTCCGTCCTCTCCTTAAATGAATATCTCTCAAAAAATCTCATATATGATATCAATGGGATTTTTGAAATTATTAATAACGGATTATTAATTAATTATACTTGTAATATAGTGAAACTGTGATTTAATGGCTACAAAAAATTATTATTATTATAATAGAATGTGCTAACGAAGTTCAATTAAATATCATTAACACTAATTTTGAGGGCAGAAATCATTAACAGGTGTGAAACAAATATTTTTCTAGTCTCTCGCCATCTGAGGCCATTTAGACTCGGTCCTTATTTATTATATATTTGTTGTTCAGGACGGGAAGCCAGACTTTTTTTAAATCTTCAGCATCTGAAGCCATATGACATTAAACGATGAATATATATATATATATATATATATATATATTTACGATACAAATGATCCAGGCATATTTATTTATATCAATTGGTATCCAATTGATCTAAATAAATTTTGTCTGGGATCCGAACCCCCACCCTTTAACTTTTAAGGTTATCAATATTGACAATGTAGGTATTTTTAAAATCTCGACCACGAGGGGGGAAAGTCAGACTATGGGGGGTCTATGATGACAGCTACTTATTAAGACTTAATTTAGCAACAATAAATATTTTGTTTTATAACATTAATGTAATATTATTTATTTGTCGTTTTTGTTAATAAAAACTTAATCTCTAGGTAGTATTTTATATAATATATTTGATACTTTTACTAGGCATACCTAATATCATTTATATCTTAATTATTAAAAAAACAACAATGCTTTCCAATTACCAGAAAGAGATGGAAATGCTTCCAAATAAAGAAAGAGAAATAAACTATATCATATAAAATGTTCTTTTTAAAATTGAGTTTTATGTTCATGTTAAAAATTAAATCTATTTTAAATTTTAAATACTAAAAGGGATAATAATTATAATTATTTTGAGAAACGATTCATATTTATGGCATGGACATTTAAGCAAATCTCTAAAAACTTATCAAAAATACCATGGTGCTAGGATATGATAAAAGTATAATTTACAGCTTTGATATATGCGACAATATTTAGAATGAAAAATGACACCAGACTACCATTTTATTAAAAAAATAAGGAAATCAAAAATAATTTTACAATTAATATTCACGAATATATGTGGCAATTAGTAATTAACGATGAAAAATATTTTATTACTTTTCTAGATGATATTTCACATTTTAGTATAGATTACCGAATTAAATCAAAGAGAGTTTTTCAATTCTTTAAAAAATACGAAGCTTTAGTTTCAGCTAAATTTGGAAGAGGAATATCAAGACTCCAATACCATAAAAGAATACATGTTAAATCAATTTTATGAGGAAAAAGGTATCCAGATGATAAATATAGTGATGTATATACCAGAACAAAATGGAAAGGTTGAGAGATTAAATAAAACGATACTGGGAAAAAGGAATAAAGGAATTAGGTTAACCGAAAAGTTTTTGGAGAATCAATAAGGAGAGCAACGAACATTTTAAAGAGAAATCCGACTACAGCTTTAAAAGGTAACTCATCACCAGCTGAGTTTTGGTATAGATATAAGCCAAACAGAAATTTACGAATCTCGTTGTTATATTCAAAAAATGAATTAAATCAGTAACGTTTTGGATTGATATATTTATTCTTAGATATATAGGTGTCGACAAAATAAGGAAAGGGGTTAATTGAGAGTGATTAAGGATTTGCCAAATGGCTTGGCGTCGGCATCTTCGGCTATCCTCTTGATGGCGTCATGCTGGTGGTTCTTCATTCTTGAGGTGAACCGGTTGTTGAGATTCTCGAAGACCTCGCTGAGACTTTCGATCCCAAGTCCAACAAGGATTTCGGCGTTGCTGCGTCAGCTTCTCGTGGGGGGGGGGGGGTATTCGGCGGGCAGTATCTTGACGATATTACTCTTAACTCCGTTGTGCCATACTATTGATCCATACCTTAGGATTGAGTTCAAAAAATTTTTTTTGTTATACCAAATAGTATTTTTTTTTATAAAATATTCATGATTATTACAAGTATCTTTATTTTGCTCTGAATTATTACAATTAGTTTTCTAGTCAAGTTTCTTGACTCTAGAATCACGTGACTTAGAATGGCGTTGGGGTTTCATTTATAAAGTATTGTTATTTAATCAATATCTAATTTTCATTAGAAGAGAGTAATTTACGTTTAATCATTATCTAATTTACAGAAAAAGAATCCCGATAATATTCCGAAAAGTAACAAATCACTCAAGTCCCGAGGTTGACACAAAGAAGGCGCCTTTAATGAAAAATCCATATGATTTTTAGAAAGTACCCTCCTTCAAACGATAAGTGTCAAAATTTCATGACAATCCGACCATTAGTTTACAAGTTGCAGTGGTTTTAGTGACGCTACTTTTGTTATTTTCAAAACAATGGAAAAAAAGGAATTTCGTGTGTTGATTAAACACTGTGTTTTGATGGGAAACAATACCGTTCAAGCAAAGTAATGGCTTGATAAGTGTTATGGGGACTCTGCTTCATCTAAAGCAACCGTCGAACATTGGTTTGTTGAGTTTAAACGTGGCCGTACAATGATGCTATGATACCGATGATGCTGAACCCGCCGGATTCGGCAGTTATTCCAGAAAACAAAATAAGTGCACAAAATCGTTTTGGAAGACCGTAAAGTGAAGTTGCGTGAGATAGCTAACACATTAAGGATATCAGAAGGCAGTGTATACACTATTTTGCATGAAAGCTGTGTGCAAAGTGGGTGTCGCGCTTGCTCACACTGGACCAAAAACAGCAACGGGTCGATGATTCACAGCGCTGTTTGGAGCTGCTTAACCGTAATAAACAGGATTTTTGTGTCGGTATGTGACAATGGATGAAACATCCACCACTACACTCCAGAATCAAATCGTCAGTCAGTTGAGTGGACAGCAGCCGGTGAAAGCCATCCGAAGCGACCAAATGTCGGACGGTAAGGTTTTGGCTATAAATTATTTGTGGTCAGTATTGAAGGAAGAAATTGCGAAAAAAGCATAAAACAATTTGAAAGGCTAATAACCAACAAACTTATTTATGATATACATCTATTCTATGTCGAATATTATGCTGATTAAGAAACACTAATCACTATTTTTAGATCTTCAGTAATTTAATGAAAACCAAAATCAATAAATTCACCTGTCAAATAAACTTTAAAAATTGACTTTTTCTTTAATTCTGTACATTTTATGAACAAAACAGGAATGTTCTCGTTAGAATATTTAATTTCTTATTAATTCAATCAGTATCAAGCATTAAATTTGTTTATTTAATAAAAAAAAACAACTAATAAAGAAGAAAAAATTTGATAAGCAAGGCCAAGGAGCGCTGAATTTCGGATGGGTGCCCCGAGGAACAAGGCTATTGAACCCCTGCCGGAAGTCATTGATATTTAATTTAATATTTAAAACAATACAAATGGAAATTGTCACACCCTAAATGGGCTCTGTAGCCGAAAAAAAAAAAATAAAAAAAAATTATTAAAATTTGAAAATGTCGTGGTCTCAAATAAAGGTGCCCTTAAAATGAGTGGATTTTAACCCAAAATTTTGTATTTATGATTGGACGAAAGTGAGTTTTCTCTTTTTAATAAGAATAATAGATGTATATGTCATAAATAAGTTTGTTGGTTATTGATAATTAGCCTTTCAAATTGTGTTATGGTTTTTTCGCAATTTCTTCCTTCAATACTGACCACAAATAATTGAGATAAAAGCAAAACAATTTTAAGATTTCAAATGAGAGTTGCAAGACCAGACGATCTCATACTACGTACCTCGCCTCGGTCTCTGAACGCCGAACTCTTTAAAAAAATATGCATATGAATTATTTTGTTGTATTTGTTAATTTTATGTATTTTCAATCAAAATTAGATTAATTATATAGCATCACTATTTGATATAATGTTTTCTTAAAAAAGTGTATTTTTTAAAAATATAATTTTAAAATAATTATATAAAAAATATATTATTAATCTAATTTGAATGAAAAGATGAATTTAAATGACAAATTTCAAGTAAAATAATATATACAGAATTATAGATTGTTTTTTTGAAAAGAGATTAGCGCTCTGAGAGGGAAGCGAGGTACGTTTGTAGGGATCGTCTGGTCTTGCATCTCTCATTTGAAATCTTAAAATTGTTTTGCGCCTCTCTCTCTCATTTGTGGCCGAATTCTTATGAAAAAACAGAAAACTCACTTTTGTTCAATCATAAATTTATAGAAAATTTTTGGTTAAGATACACCCATTTTAAGAGCACCTTTAGTAGTGACTCCAACAATTTCAAATTTTGAATTTTTGCGCTTTCAAATTTTAATAATTTTTTCTTTATTCGTTATTTTTTATTAATTAAACAAATTTATTGCTTGGTAGAGATTGAATTTAGTGAGAAATTAAATATTCTAACCAAAACATTCATGGTTTATCATAAAATGTACAGATTTAAAGAAAAAGTCAATTTTTAACGTTTGCCAGTTTGAATTTATTTATTTTGGTTTTCACCAATTTATTAAAGATATAAAGATTATGAAAGATATAAAAATAATGCTATATGAATAGTGTTTCTTAATCACCATAAAATTGTACATCGAATACATATATCATATATCTACCAAATTGTTTAATTTATCATCTAATATTTTTATGATTTTTATCGAGAGATCGAAAACTTTTCGAGATTCGGATTCTTAATCTACGTGAAATTCTGCATTGATATATCGTATGTTTATCAATGATGAAAATAGCCCTTAGTGAAATATTTCGCCATAGTATATTTTTTTTAATCTCAACCTTTCCCTCGCTCCGCCCACTTTGCTATTTTTTTTCTGTTGTCTCTTTTCTCTCTCTCAAAGTCACCAGATACTTTATTCCTGTTTCTCTCTCTTTCTCTCTTTATTTTTTTAAATCACTATTTTTTTTTACTTAAAATTTTTTCTTAATAAAAACAAAAATATACTAATAATTGAGTTTTTTCAATAATTGATTTTAAAGAGGGATGAGGGTATATATTTCTTAATTATAAAATAAATATTTTTATTTATTATTTAATCCATTTGGCTACGAAGGCCGCTCACAGAAACATTAAATATTAATAGAAATATAGAGAAAATAAAATGGGTATTGATGACTACCAATTTGAGTCTTGTAGGCATAAAATTAAATGAAAAACTACAAATTAAAAAATATATGCAAAGTTGCAATTTTTTTTTCGAAAAGCGTTCGGCACTGAGAGCGAGGCGAGGATGATAAGATCTGGCCTTGCATCTCGCAATTGAAATTTTGAAATTGTTTTGCGTCTCTCTCTCTCTCTCTTATTTGTGCACGAATTCTTTTGAAATAACAGAAAACTCACTTTCTTTCAATCATAAATGCTTACAAAATTTTTGGTTAAAACCCATTTTCAGAGCAGACCCCAACAATTTCAAATTTTGTATTTTGCTCTTTCAAATTTTAATTTTTTCTTTATTAGTTGTTTTTTTTATCAAATAAACAAATTTATTACTTGATAGTGATTTAATTTAGTGAGAAATTAAATATTCTAACCAGCACATTCATATTTTGATCATAAAATGTACAAAATTTAAAAAAAAGTCAATTTTTATCGTTTGTTTGACAGGTGAATTTATTCATTTTGGTTTTCATCAAATTATTGAAGATCTAAAAATAGTGAATAGAGGTTCTTAATCAGCATAAAATTTTACATCGGATAGCTCTATCATATATCATAAGAGTTTATTGGTTAATGATAATTAGCCTTTCAATATGTTTTTTATTTAATTACACAAAAAAATATTTAAAATATAAAAAAGGGATTCTTGATTCGTAATTCACATAAAATTCAGCATCGAATACATAAATCATATATCTATTTATCTTTTTACTAATTTAGCATGTTATATTTTTATTATTTTTATCAATAAATCAAAATATATTCAAGATCGAATTTTCGTCTAGATTCTTAATTTATGTGAAATTTTACATTGAAGTGATCTATCCTATTCCTAGCCATTTGTGAAATATTTCTTCATAGGGATAATATATTATTTTTTAAATCTCAATAATTCTTTCCTTCTCGCCGCGCTCACTTGGCTTCTAACTTGTTATAAATTTGATCTCATTTAATATTTTTATGCAAATTTTCTAGAACACAACGACTAGCTCCTGATAAATTAATGAAATTAAAAATTCGCTTCAATCATCATATAACCGACCTATCTTAAATTGGAAAGGCATGAAAATTTTTTTATAATATTGGTTGGAAGAAATTAAAAAAAATAATATGACTAAACCCTTAAGATAAGGAAAATAAAGTGATGTGCCCCTAGATAACCGTTCATTATATAGACAATTTAATCAATATCTTAGAGAATTTTAAGAAAAATTCAAAAAAACCTATAAGATTAAAGTGGACCACAAACAGTTTTGAGGAAAATAAGGGTTAATAGATTTCAAAGATTATCTAATAAATAATTGTTTTATGAATTTTGATCAGAATCGTTAAGACAAATCAGTAAAGTACTAGTATTCTTTGGTCTATTTTATCCAAAAAACTTCAAGGCACATGAGACAAGGATTTTTAGCTTAAATATATAATTTCAGCCTTGAATGTTTTTTCATTTTTGAGAAATCTGGTTCATTTTTACACACTCGCACATACACACACACATACAGAGAGAGAATGAATGAATGAATATTTATTATTGCTCTGAGGCAATCGCCTCCTAGAACATAAAAAGAATTTTATAATGTTTTATTAAAAGTTATGTATCTCTCTCCCCAACTAGCGCTACCTCCTTCATCCGCCACTTACAACAAACGCTCCTGTTTTCTTAAGAGATGTTCATAATATTTGCTTTTAAACGATTCCAAACTATTCGCTGACCTTACCGCTACAGCAATCCCAATCCACAACAACACGGTCGCCACAAGGAAGGATGCGTATGATTCAGTTCTATGGATGCGGAGATCAAGCGAACACACCCTCGAACTCATCCCATCATCCCTTTAAGCAAACCTGAAGTTTTCATACAGATATATGGGTTCCTTATTTTTCAATATTCCAAATACACAACACCCCATGAAATATTCTCTTCTTTTTTTTAATTTAAGCCACTTTAGCTTGTTATAATAGAGTGTTATGTGCTGGTCAATTGGTACATCAAATATAAATCTGATGCAGGAATTAAACACTTTGTCCAGTGCCGCATTATATGCCAAGCAGCAATAGTCAAAATGAGGCAGTATTAGGGAACTCACCAATTTTCTGATATTCAATGGGAGGCATCCTTTTTTTTTTTTTTTTTAAGTTTCTATAAATTGCCATATGCCTTCCAAGATACATCCAAGACATGATCCTTCCAATTTAGAACACTGTCAAATCTGACATTCAGATTCCTGACTAAGCTAGAATACTCTATCACATTTCCATCCAAAACAATCGGCGGTATATTCGATAATTTTTTAATAAAAGCATTACTTCCAAAAATTATTGCTTTGGTTTTACCCGTGTTTAAACTAAGGTTTTGCTATTGAGCCAATCTGCGACTCGAGCCGAGTTCAGTCTGGAGATGGCACCCCTGAGATTCTCAAATAAGTTGGATACCTAAATCTGTAGATCATCGGCAAACAAGTGATGTCTAGAACAACAAATGCTGCCGATATCATTGATGAAAATCGAGAACAAAAGCGGTCCTAATACCGATCCCTGAGGATCATCGGATGTCACGGGTAATAGTTCAGAGGTAATGCCATCACCATCAACTACTTTTTGTTTTCTACCTAATAAATAAGAGATGAACCATCGAATCACAGACTTCGACATATTCATCTCTTTAAGAACACCAATAAAAGTGATCCACCAAATCAAAAGCTTCTTTGAGATCGAATAGTACCATAATCTTTAACTTTCTGTTATCAATGACCGATCTGATGTTTAAGAGCGCAGATTGTGTGCTATGGAATCGTTTGTACCTCGACAGTGTAGAATTCAGACCCCCCGCGCTTCCCAAGAACCCGATAATGTGATAATGCACACTCTCTAAGATCTTGGAGAAGGTACATAGAGGGGAGATTGGCCGTAAAATCTCAAATATCGGATGACTTTGGTATGGGTCTTACAATTGATATCTTCCAGCCATCAGGAAAGCAAGACCCCTGTAAAGATGCATCAAAGATATGCTCCATTTTGGGTAGTACACATGGTAAAGATGCTTTAATTATTTTGAGGCGAATTCCATCAACTTCACAGGCCTCGGAGTTGGATTTGCTGATCGAGGAAAGCACCAATTCAGGATTTGTGGGAGGAAAATAGAATCTCTCTGAATCAAAGATATATTCGCTGAAAAGGGTCACTTCATCAATGTTCGATGGGGCACCCACAGAGGCAAAATTAACTATTCAGACTATTGGTATTTATTTTCAACGGTTGATTTTCCTTGAACTTGGTCAATCCAAACGCCAAAGATAAGAAATATTTTGTTATTGGTATCATCATTATACAATCTTTCAAAGAACAATATTTTCCTCCTCCTAATTACCTTATTGCGTGCTATTTTAAACCGTGAGTGCAACTCAGGATCCCTCACAGCCCACCTTCTTAGCTGGTCTCGTTTCTTTATTAAATTTTTTATTTCTCCCGTTATCCATGGAGAAGGGTATTTACCTTCGTTCTAATGGGTACGTTTATTGAAAAGAGTTAAAATTATATTATACTTATTATAAATAAATTATTTTAGTATTTACATCCCTCTCTTGATATATATGTTGCTAGCTCCCTGAGAAAATCTTCATGATTGAAGCATTCAAAATCACAGTAGGTTACCACAGTGGGTTTGATAAATTGATAAATTAAAATTTGCAAAAATCAAATCGTGAGCTGAAAGGAATGGGACATGATACTGTCCTTTAAGAGTAATTTTGTCAAATAGAGATTTGTTAACGATCAGCAAATCCAACCAAGAATGAAAATTTTGAGTATGATGAGTTGATTTCATAGGCACCACTTTAAGCCCCAAGGCATAGAACAACCTACTCAAATAGGTTCTATCTGCCGACTCGATGTTAAAATCAGTGTTAAAGTCACCAAGTATTATTACTTCCGAATATAAAGGTAGCTATTTATAAAGAGCCCTTTCTAGATCACTGTAGAACCCCAATTTTGGGAGTCTATAAACCACTATCAGAAGCACTTTGGTATTCACCAATGTTACCTCCAACATTAAGAACTCCACCAGTGATGTTAAATACTCATGAGATGTTAATTCTCAGGTTTTAAGAGTGTTCAAAATATACACTCCAACACCCCGACCCATCTTGTTCAATCTAATACATCTATGCAATCACCTGACGCCATGATTCGCTGGCAGAAATAAGATGGAATTTATTTAAATTGAAATGATTTTTAAATTAATCATTATATGAGCATAGAGTGACTGGCCATTCACATGGCAAATTTTACAATTGTCACTCATTGCAACTGATATGAGATGTTCCATCACCAGGATACCCTAAATAGGTATTGCTGCCCGGTATAAAGTTGAATAAAGTTTAGAAATCTCAACAGGCATGCGAAGCATCTAAGCAAAACGGCACATAGAAAATAACATAAAAGACAGACAAACGAGCCCAAGAGCGGTACCACCACACAGAACCCCTGACCGGGCAAGCAACTATGAAAATCTAAGAAGCGCGGGGAGCAGATAGGAGACCTCGCCAGCAAGGCCAATAATACAACACACAAGAATTTGACATTGATAAACAGATTCAACAGATAGATTACAAAAAACAAAAAATTTGAATGGATTAAGATGTGTATAATATTTTTTAAGAATTGATAGAGAGTAAGGTTCATTCAAAAGAAAATATTATAATGTTTAAATAGTATTTTAAGAATTGCCAAAAGAAGGAAATATTTTAAATTGAAATATGCTTTTTGACCTTTATAAAAATAGTAGTGTGCTTCTTTTTAATTCCAGGTGAGATAAACAATGTTATGATCCAACAAATGGTCGAAGGAAAATAAATATACAAATGAATAACAATATTATTAATAGCGGAATGAAAAGATGAGATAATTGTATATATATGAACAATGAGATGATTAAATAAATAGTGAGTGAAAGTGATAAGATAAATAAATTGAGTGATTAAATAAATGAAAGAATAAGATGAGAATGATTAATTTAAATGACACTTTGTATTCTCATATAAGGTGTCACTGCTTTAGAATTCTCAATCATTTGATCAGTTCGATCGCTCTCAGAGTTGATTGTAGGGGCCTCCTCTCGACTGCAGCTCTTCCATATATGCATCCATCTCTAATCCATAGGTACTTAAATTGTCCCTCAGATGCCGCTTTCGTGCGTCGAGCTATCGCGTAGATCTGTCTGTTATAGGGGATCAATCTCTCGTTGACGTATATTTTCGAATTGTCTAATATTAGGTCGCATTTCACTTTTTTGAGGTTTAAAAATTCGTCCTTTTTATGTGCGAACTTTACTGTGACCGCCCTTCTACCATTCTCAAACTTGCCAAAACGGTGGGAAGATTCGATCGCCTCCGGCGCAAATTTCATGCCAACCGTGATGACGGTAGCAACAATTGACTCGCCCTGAGCCTCCTGTCAAGGGCTTCCTACTCCAACTGGTTGACCTTCAGTCCCAGGCGCTGGTTTTCCACCATAAGCAATTCATTCTTATGTTTTAATGTTGCTCTATGTCCCTCACTGCCAGGTTCAGTTTTTCATGCAGTAAGCTTATCAAGGCAGATTGCTCGTCAAATTTGGAGTGCAGAAATTCCATTGACATCACTATCTCCCCATTTGTCTTCATGAGGGACCTTAGAGATTGTCCTATCTCGGCTAAGGATAGGGAATTTTCCTTGAATGCCGCTACCTCCCCTCCCACTCCCGGGCTAACGACCTTAGGCTTTGGTAGGGGTCGAATTTATTTTAATGCACTTATTGCATTTCCAATGCTTCGACTGTGCCTTAATGAAGTTTAAGTCCTCTTGAGTGATCTGGACACATTTTAAATGGACCATCTGTGAACAGAGGGCACAGCTGATTCCGGGTCCTCTTGCCACTGTGTGGGAGCAGATAGAGAAGTTTGTCATTTCTGATAATACTAATATTAGATGTTGAAAATATAAAAATAAGTAATCTTCTTAGTCCAGTTGGTTAAAAATATATTTATTATTTTAATATAAAATTCTTCAAAAGGACGGTGCTTACCGAACGTAGGATAAAAATTTAAGAACACAAGCGTAGTCTGCAACAATGTGTGCAATATGGCAAAAATCCGGTGAAAAAAGCTTGAAAATATCGCCAAAAAAAGGATCAAACCAGGAGCACACGCAAAGCACGTCCACACACAAGCACAAGCAGAAAGAGAGACCATTTTGTGAGGCCCATTTTTTTAGACTCGGAGGACCTCAAAACGTTCAGTTAAAATCTCGACAGATTTTTTTGCGATATCAATACTTTTCCTATACTATATACTATTATTAAACAACCAATCTTGTATATAAATATATATGTATGTATGTTGCGAACCCTTTTCTTCCATATGACCCTGGAGGGAGGTCAAGGAAATTTGTTCGGTCACGGGATAAAAGGCCACGCACCAGCTTTGAAATTTGGCGCGATATAGAATTATTTTGATCTGCTTCGACTTTTTAATTAATTAATGTAGTTAATTTAGATTTGTGGAACTCATTACTGGGTGGAGAGTATCTGGATCTATGACTGGTGGGTTGCGGAAGCTTTCATGAAAGGATTTAATGGTTAGGGAACACAAAAACTCTTACCTTATTGTTATTGTTTGTCTGAAGGGCGATCGCAGGCTGAAAAAGGATGGATTTATAGCATGCATTTGTCTCTTAAAGAAAGAAGATCAATAGATTTTTAGTAGTTTCAATTTAATTATAAAGGTAGAAATATGACGAAATCTTTTTAAAGCTGAAGGCTCTGAAGAACAATATATAATTATACAAATTGAAGATAAAAAAAAATATATATACAGAAAGAGAGAACGACTGAATATTAATTAAAATAAATTAAAATAAAATAATGTTCTAGGCAGCCAAGTTATATATGATTTTTATGTTTATTTAATATTTAAGAAAATTTAGTTCTACTACCACTACCACGCCTGTGTCTCCTCAAATCCCTGGGAAATTCCTTTTGGGTTTTTTTTTTTTTGGATAAGGCACCACAATTTGTTTTATTATTGTTCTTGATAAAGAGTCCATTGTCCCACTCTCCTGAGAGGTTAAAGATAATGACATCATTATTGATAATCTTAAAAGCCAGAGGGTGTGGGTTCGGATCCCAGGCAGTTCGAGAAATATTTATTTAAATCATTTGGATACCAAATGGTGTAAATAAATTTGCCTGGATTACAAGTATCGTATTGAATATATTATTTATCGTTTCTAGTCTATATGGTCTCAGATGCCGAAAAGACTTAAAAAAAAAAAAAAAAAAAAAAGAGAGTAACAAAAACATCCAGGTAACACAGCACCACACAAAAGGAAAGTAATAAAAAATAAACATTATAAAAAATATGTTTGCCAGGTGGGCAAACCAAGATCAAAATAAGTTTCACACAATATTATAATTATAATAATTTTAAACAATAAAATTTATTGTTTATTAAATATAAACCAATTTATCTAGAAGGGATTGCTCTGTCCCTTGGAGACCTAGAGGTCTAGCTTCTCGTACTAAAGATCAGTAGTTCGCTTCACGTCCTGAGCGACAAAAATTTATTTAAATTATATTGGCTACCAATTAATTTTAATAAATAAGGACTGAATCTAAATGGTCACAGTCACAGATACCGAAAAAGACTTAAAAAAATCTAGAAGGGATTAATCAATTATTATTGATTTTTTACTAAATCCCTTCACAATATGTGTAAATTTTTTCTCGAAAAAGGCTCAATCGATATAAATAAAGTTTGGTATATTTATTAATTTGAGTGAATCATTTACGCTAGATCTAATCATTGGGATAATTCGTTTAACAGCTATACCAATTAGGATGGAATTGGCTCTATTTACTAATTCGGGCGCGATGAATTAATTGCGCTAGATCTCATCTTTGGAAAAATATATTAAGGGTGTTTCTATTTGGTGGACCTTATTTTTGACGAAGGACCCTATCTTTAGGACTTAGATCTAATTGCAAAGTTCCTAGCTTTGAAGGGTCTCTATTATTGATATTTCATGTCCATTAAAAGAAAACCGAGCGACGCTTCGATTCCAGGTACTATTAGATGTGCAGGTAAGAGAAAGTAAAAACCATCTTCAAACAATACTATTATAATTATAATAGGACACAACTAAAAACTTTTTAATGAAATAAAAAAAACTCAAGAAAAATTTAAATTTCATTTGGCGGTTAATTTATTTTTCTTATCCGCATAAGGGTTTTCACCCTCTTTAAATTGAATACGGATCGGCGTCC
>JAAAKE020113517.1:0-16376 GCA_010014785.2 Anisolabis maritima
TTGATTGGACCTAGCCACCGAGGACTTGTGCCTCTAAGCAGGTCTTAAATAAATTTATTTATTTATTTATTTATAAAGTTATGACTCTACCCTTCTGTTCTTCCTAATTGCAGGTGACCTCTGGTCATTATAGGACCGTTGGTTCTTATGCTTCCATATCCCAAAAAAAAAAAAAAAAATTAAAAGAGCAAATTTATAGTGTCTCATATTAATGTAGAGTAAACATTTTCTGTCAATTGGTTAGCCAGAAGGAGCAACTTTCAGTCCAAAACAGCTGAGCTTCACAAGCATCATGATGGTTGCAGATCTCCTTTGAAAGTATAAAGATAATGATATGTTAACTAATATATTTGTCTATCCAGAGGTGTCTCAAAACCTCCCGCAATTCGACATTACTCTTGTGCATGTGCAGCAACAAAATGGCTAAATTTGGGATGTTATTTAATATAGATCATTTATTTTGATAAGGCTTGTTTAGTGGCAAATTTTGAGGCACCACCGGTATAAATGAAGAAATGTGTCAACTTTGGGGCCTGGGCATACGGAAGTCCATGAACGGCGAGTCCAAAGTCTCCAAGTGGAGATCAACGGAACAGTGCACATGCACTAGTTTTTTCAGTCTGCTGGGTGCACTCTCGTTTAGACTCCATGTGTCTCAAGGCTTTCATCACTTTGGACGCGTCGTTCGCCTCTATGAGCCAGGCAGGCTTTAGTTCTATCTACCCCTATCCGAAACAAAAATTAATATAGTGAGAAGGGTTAGAAAAATGGAGTAGTTGAGAGCTGAGTCACTAAGAATTTTGTACTTTGTACTTTTCTTGCCTCGACGGTTTTATGAATAGGCAAGAATCAACAGAATAGACGTTAAATTTTGTCAAAATATTTTAAATTCATTCTTTCTAAAATATTTTTTCTAATGTAGATATTATAATTTTTAATTTGTCATTCGATTCTTTTATTTTTTTAATTCAAAAGTACAAGTGTAATTTGTTTATTAACATTCACCGATTTGTATAATTTACATTAATTTGCAAATTTAATTGACAAATTGACAAAATCTACATAGTCTAAAGAATTTAAATATTATTATTCAAATTATTTTTGACCTTTATCATTTCCAGGACTCCACTTGATTCTTTTTTATTTTTTAATATTGAGTGGGCGAATATAAATAGATTCCTCTCCCTTTGCTTGTGTTTTTTTAACTTTCTCTTACTTATATTTATAATATATAGTGAGAAGGAATAGCGATCGCAAAAAAATATGTCGAGATTTCAATGGAAATACAAGTTTTGAGGTCTCTTGCGACTAAAAAAAAATGGGTTTCGCAAAATGGTCTGTCTATAAACAAGATTTTACAAAAATGAAAAAAGGCAGAAATTTTATATTTAAGATAAGAACCCACATCGCTTATGAATAAAATCGGCTAACGAGTACTAGTATTTTAGTGATGTATAATTTTTTTTTTCGATTTTCTCAAAATTGGTTCAGACGATTTTGATTAAAATTCATAAAATAATTATTTATAAGATGATCTTTGAAATGTATAAAACTTTATCCTCCCTCAAAATTGTTTGAGGTCCATTTCACTCTTGCATGTTTTTGGTTTTTTTTTGTTTGATTTTTGTCAATTGAACGGCTATGCCCGGATGTAAAAAATCTGAGGTGACAGGACATCACTCAGCTTTCTTTACCGTTTCCTAAAAGAATTAAAAAATGTCAATCAAAAATCTTAAGATTTTTATCAAAAATAATGAGAGTCTTGTTCCTGGGGGAAGACCTAGAAGGGCAAGTATCATTTCCCCCCCCCCTTCCAGATATATACATATAATTACATAGAGATTTTTTATAGAATGTGTCTGTTCATTAAATTCATCGAACAATTGGACTAAATTCAAATTTTATATTTAAATTATATATCAAAAGGCAATATGAAATTTTTTGTTTTTGTTTTTTGTTCCTTATTTAGAGCGCTCCCCCCTTCCCCTTCTCCCTCTTAAATCCAAAAATTACGAAAAACAAAATGTCAATAAAAAAACAAGGAAAATACGTAGATGGAAAAAAGTTCTTTCAAATAACAACCATTTGCAAAAAATCTACTTAAATAAAAATAAATAGATTTGATGAAAAACTCCATTTTGTGTCTCGATAAAAAGACCAAAGTGAATGTACTTGACGTCAGGTTTTTTATTTATTTAACTTGACGTCAAATATATTCTTTCATTTTCTTCATTGAATTAAAAATAATTATTTTTATTATTTATTTAGACCTCAGTTGAGGCCATGAATGTTTCAAATGTCACATTAAAAATTAATGTGTTTCACGACAAATTTTTAAGTTTTAAATTTAGGATAGAACGTTTAAGAAATGTTGCTCCCTTCAAGGAGTTCCATCTCTTCTCTATTAGCAAGGAATAAATAGGCAAATGGATTACCAACTATTATAGAGAAAAGGAAGAATTGAAGAAAAACAAATAAAATGTGAAAAGTAATTAATAAAATTTGTATCGAATTATTAAAGTCGATATTAACAAATCAAAATTATTTATTTACAATCGATAAAGCCTAAATTAACAACAACATAAATTATTTGTTTATTTATTTTCGGATTTATTTTCTTGATGTTGTGCCTTGGCGGGGGCTTCATATTGCTTCAAGAGCTGATTATGCATTTCCATGTAGTTATGAGTTTCGCTCCTTCTATTCTTTTCTGCATTTTCTATGAATTTCCTAAAAAGAAAAAAGTCGATTTTGAATTCATTTAATGGTTTGTTTCACCATAAAAATGTTAAGATTTTTTTTGTTCCCATTTTAAAGTTCAATTTTGTGTTCTTTTCCTCTCTTTCCGTAATAAATTTTCTTCTTGCTTGTCTTACAAGTGATGTGGTTTAGAAGAAGATATAGATGCGGGGAGAAAGCAGGCCTGTTTCAGAGCCTGAAGCTTGGATTGGGAAGGAAGAGTGGTATGAAGGCTCGGGGAACTCGTAGTTGTTAGGTTTTAGCCCCTGATTGTATTTTGGTATATAACTTCTGGCAAAAACTAAATGGTCCTTTTGTTTCTTCTTATCCTGAGATTTCCATTAGGCGAAGTCTTTTCATAGCAGTGACTTTTTTTAATTTTACCGCATATTCGTATTCAAGTTCAAGAATATTCATGTCTAGACTTAATTAGATGATTTTACTGTCAGTGCTCTAAGTTGACATTCAATGTGTTTTCAAGATATTTTTTCTTTAATTCCAAGAGAATATACGAACTTAGCACTTCCAAATTGATGGCCTGAGTTTGCTCTTAGGGAAGAAAGATAATTCGCTTTTTGAAAAAATTTTTTGACAAACCACTAAAAAAATATTTTTCATATAGGTAAATAAAATAGAAAAGGTCCAAACCCACCTAGCAAAATTTTACCTAATTCTATATTCTCCTTGGGCAAGAAAGGAAACCTAACTCAGTAAATTAGTACATTGAGTAACCAAAACGTCCCAATCCCATAATGAAGAGGCAATATATTTTTAGAAAAATAAATAGTATTCTAAAAGATATAATAAATATTGATTGATATCGCCTGCACTTTGGGCAACAGACAAAAGCTCAGAGGGCCTCACAGTCTGCCAGTAGAGTTTAGAATATATAAAATAATGAAAATTAATGGCAATTATCTATTTTCATTAATGGAATATAAATAATATCCATCACAAACTATTAACAGTACTGATAATGCTTTATGCAGCCAGAAATATCTGCAATTAAATAAAGTTCTTTTCAATAGAAGAGTTTTTGGGGATTAGTAATGTTGGATTGTGTGGAGGAGGTTTTTTAACCAAATAAATGAAAATTCCTAATTAAGAAACTATGAGACAAAAGCTATTTGCTTTGAAGCAGTTAACGACTAGTCCAAATGAACCAGGTTTACATATATTTATTTATGTTCCCTAATGAATAATCCCCAATACACTGATGATGGTTAAATAAAGTTTGGCCGAAACGTCTCTTAATTAGGAATTCTCATTTATTTGATGAAAAAGCTTCCTTGACTGCATCCTCACAATCAAACAATAATAAATGTTTCCTAGTGGCGTTTTTTTTTCTCTCATCCACTTCTTTAGGAAATTTTCAGCTAAAATGGTGTTCAATGAGTAGAGTAAATAAGGAATATAAAACGTTAAATAATTTGCAGTTGACAAATTTTAAACAAAAATATACGTGTTTCCAGGAATAATTAATCTAAAGATAAAATTTGAACTTGTGTACGAGTTAAATCAGGTTAGTGGTTTTTGAGAAGAAGAATCGGGATGGAGATTTTCAAGAACATGGGAACCGTTTCTAAAAATATTATATTATTCAAAGAAGTCAATTAAGTTCAGAGAAAGTAAAGTTACCTCTCAGCATCTTGTTTCCATTTATATCTATAATATTGAATTTCTTCTATTGTATGACCAGAATATCTCAATAAGGCTGTTGAAATATAACCAGACACTGCACCCAAGCAAGCTCCTAAAAATAAGAGAAATAAATTTAAAAAAAAAATGTTTTTATGCCAATAGATTAATAGAAATAGTTACCAAGGCTAACGCCAACGGCTGTTGCTGCCAATCCCATTTTCATTTTATAAATGCCTCCCGTTAAGGCTCCACCGATCACATGCTCCAAGACTCCTGATTTCCCTCTATAAGTTGCTATTGAAGTTGTTGTAAGTCTGCAAGAAAAAAATATGATAATAAAAAGTGGGATGTATTGAGAGCGAATGAATGACAAATTATATTTGAGTAATAAATTGGTCTCTAGATAGGCTTATCAAATTTTCTTAAGTCAAAAACGGGATATTAGCTAAAACGAGACAGAAAAAAGACAAAATATATTGACTTCACTTATTATCTTCAGTGAGAGAAATTTAACTTAAGTATAAATAAACTAGAAGAAAAAAATAGTAGTATTTATTATGTGTTATATATTATTGTGACGTTTCACCCCAATCATCTAAATAAATATATTTTCATTAATTGAATTTAAAATATATTGATTAGCAATTAATATAAATAAATAAGGACGTAGTTTAAATAACGTCAGATGCCGAAAAAGACTTAGAAAAAAAATCTAATTTAAAAAAATAGAAAGAAGTCAAAGGAATTAGGTAAAATTCCAAAGTTTTTTCCCATGAAGACATGTTTAATAACTTATATGCAATTTTTTTCTTAGTTTTTTTTTAGTATAAATCCTCTTCTACTCTATGGATTATTATGAAAATTGGTCCAGGACTGGAGAGAAACGTTTTGTTTATTATCATCGAGTTTCAAAAGATTTGACCTAGCGAATGCTGAGAAAATCGTGGTGCGCGATAAATTTTTCCGATGAGTGGAGATATATATACGAATAAATCCATTTATTCTTATAAAAGAATTCGTAGATTCGTAATTTTAATATGCAAGACCTGAGGATAATTTCCCACTGTTTTAACGCCTGGAAACAAACTCAGATTTAGTTTTGATAACTCGTGATCTGTCGGCATATTCACCAGATGTGAGCTCTTGATTGGCTGGTTGATAATTGAATTGATAATTGATTTTATAAAAGTCAGTGAAGTCCTTTCAACTAGATCATTGAGATGTTTTTCCATTTTTTTCAAAATAATATTATAAATTAAATAAATAAAACTCACACATAAGATGATGTAAAAAACGCTAATCTCCAGCCCCACCGAAACGCTCCTTTTGCAAAACTTATGGTAACACGATCTTGTAGTTGTTTCTAGAAAAATTAAAGTCAAAATAAGTGGAGAAAAATTTAAAATCATGTTCATATGATAACAAATTAATTAATAATAAATAAAAAATAATAATAAAATGAAAATTAAAAGTTAATAAATATTTTTATTTTTCACGCTTTTATAAATTAGAGAATTTATTAAGAAGAGAAGAAAAAGAGGCTGGTAAATAGATAGAATAGAAGACTAATTTTGAGTATCTAGCCTCTTATGGGGTAATGTATTTCTTTTCTTTTTCGAAATCTATTCATTTGATTAATATTCAATGTATGGCTCAAGGCGGACTTGACAAGTCAAAGTTAAATTTTATTTAACATTTTTTTGGGAGTATATTTTTTTCTGGTGAAGCAAGTGATCATCTGGTCACCGGGAGTCGAATTTGCTGCAAAAAGAAGCAACACCTATGCCCTGGATTCGAGTCGCAGGGTCAGAAGATCAGTTGGATCCAGCAAAAAATTTTTTTTTTTCATTTATAGTTATGTTGTTGTATTATGAGGGTGATTCAAATGCAAACCTTAATCATTTATTATGAGGCAAATAAAACAGAAAAATTATTTTATATATATATATCATTTATCAACGTTGTAGCAAACTAATTTTTCTAAGTTCTTCAATTTCTTTTTTTAATTTACTGATGATGACGCGGATGTTATGAGAGAGTTTCAGATCAATGTTTCACGTCCTGAGCGACAAAAATTTATTTATATTATATTGGCTACCAATTAATATAAATAAGGACGGAATCTAAATAGCCTCAGATGCTGAAAGAGAAAAAAAGATTATTTTGTTTACGATAATATCTAATTTACCGCAAAATTTCACTTAAAATAGGTACCTATGTATAATAAGCATGCTTGATTTAGTGTGAAATATTCTGAAAATTCAAAATTCATATATAATACGCACCTGTAATTTTTAAAATTTTTTTTAAGTAATCGAATACATTTGAAAAGAGAAAAAACAATCAGAAAAAAAAACTTAATTTACCAAAACACTTCATAGGTAATAAAAAAGAACTTAGATTCTTAAAAAATAAAATAAAAATTAGAAAATTAGAAATAAAAAGGGAAAAAGTTTAAAAAAATAAAAAAACAATCTTTTATGTGAGTATAATACGCACCTAGTTTTTTTCGTGCTAAAATTAGTAAAAAATAATGCGTATTATACTTGAGATTTTACGGTATCTAATGAATCTTCACTTAAGGGATGATATCATAATTTAACCAAAAAGATTTTGAAAAATCCTCATAGATTTCTCAGTGACTAAATTACGAATTTCATGCAATGTATTAGAGGATTTTTGCTTGTATTTTCAATTCCGGATAATAAGCATTTTATTTTTTGATTTTCGCTGTCTTCAAATTGTTTTTTTAAGTGTTCTTTTAAAGCAATGTATTAATTGTTTTGTGGTGTATTTTCATTGAGATCGCTAACATGTGTTAGACTGTCGCTCTCTTTTACTGATATGCGTGCTAGCATTTGGTTGTTGTGTGCGATATTGCGGGTGATAGGGTCCTATTTGCTTAAACGATATTTAAACCCTGATTCCCTTTCCAGAATAATAGAAATTTGGTGCCAATCACAAATAGAAAAAATTGGTGCATCGTCAGACTTGGTTACGGTTATAGTGAGTGATAAATATAGATTTTTTTTTTATTTATTTGAGATTTTGTAGACGTTGGGATTACCATAAAAGTACTGATCTAATTTTTTTTAGTCTTTTCAACATTTGAAACCATATTGACTTTAAACTATATATATTTATCAAGATACAATGATCCAGGCATATTTATTTACACCAATTGGTATCTAAATTGATATAAATAAATTTTTATCGGACTGTCTGGGTTCCGAACCAAAGATTCTTTAAGCTCTCGGCCACGGGGGAATACATAATCTAATTATTTAAATAAAATATATTTTATTTTTACTAAATATAATTGAGAGTGAACATATATTTATTTATTATAATTTTTTTTCATTAATAAAATTCAAAGAAAATTAATGAATATGAAATTAATTATCAAACATTATAAACATGTATATCATATGGGCAGTAGTACTGCCTCTCCATACACGTAATCCATTGCTTCAGAAATGCATGGGTATCTCGCGAGAAGAATTCTTTTGGTAAGCAGCTTCACTACTCAAAAAATGCATCGCAGAGATTGGTGCTCTAATTCGGTGTATGACGACAAAGGGGTGACCATCTTTTCTCTTATCCTGCTTCCTTCTGTTAGATCAAGCTGCCATCTGTTTGTCAATTTTTGATCACAAGAATAACTTCAGTCAGTCATATGCCAAATTAATCTCACAACTTTTCGGAATTTTATTGCACTTTTTTATTTGAATCACCTTTATGTATTTTAGTTTATTTCACAAGAGATATAGGGACAAAATGTTTATTAATAATATAGAAATAACAACAAACTCTTTGGACTAATGGTTTCAAAAAGATTGTTAGGAAAGACTTCATTGTATTAGTAAGAAATTTTACCAAAGGGGACACACTTCCTCCTTCGGATGGGAAAAATGTAATAATAAATAATCTGGTCCGATAGCTATGTATTAAATTATTAAGTAAAATCATTTAATATAATTAAGATTAAATATTACCTTTGCTTCCATTGGTGAAGTGAAAATCTTCTCTTGGTTTTGATCAATAAAATTAATATATGACATTCTTGACGAGACAACGCCACCATAGAAAGCTCCTATGAAAAATGCTACGATTCCAGATTGATAAACTGTATATATTTCAGGACTTATTCTTCCAAATTCACTAGAAAGAAATGTTCGATAATAAATTAGGCATATTAATAAATAATAATAATTACTTGTTTGCTATAAATTAGAATAAAGTCGTCAATTTCATTTTATTATTCTAAGTTTTTTATATAAGTCTCTTCGCCATATAAACTTTTAAATATTACACAATATATTTATTAACGATATAAATTTTATTTTCATCAATTGGTATCCGTTTGATTTAAATAAATTTCCATCTTGACCACTGGGTTGTTTAATTACTACTAGTTTTTATTCCATTGTTAATTAAATTTTAAAATAATTACACATGCTACTTTATTCAAATATGTATGTATTAGGGAGGTTTTACCATAATGACCAGGATTGGTACTCTTTATTTTCGGGCTCTAGCCAGAATGGCGCTACTGTTATCAGCGGTCCCTTTCCATATTTTCTAACTAATTTGAAATCACAACTGTAAATATTTATCTTAGGTAACAAACTAGTTAGAGACGTGCAAGTCAAAAGGGAGGATGCCTATATTTGATATAATTATACTAGATGTAAACGTAAGTTGCGCGAGAGACACAATTTAGTTACACTATTGGTTCCTCTAAAATCTATCGTTTCTCAATTTCAACGGCTTCTAGAGTGATATGGATGATGTTTATGGCTGCTAATGTCTTGCCATTCCAGTTCATGGTGTGTCCTGTTTCGATATGGAGTTTAACGATTAATGGCTAATTTTGGGTCACAGTTATTTAATGCTATCCTGATCCTGAAGTGGATATGTCTGTTTGTTTGGACTATGTAAGAAAGATGGAATGTGGAACATGATATTTCATAGATTCCGGGGATTCATTTGGAACTGTGTCTTTAGGGTTTCTGATTAGGTTGGAGAGGTTTTGGTGTGTGATGAAGATCTTTAAATCTTTCTTTTGGAGAATACGGCCGTTACACGTCCGATACGTTGTCTGTAATGCCTTTGAAATATGGCAGGAATGCTTTGTTGGGGTTTTCAGTTTCTGTTGTTTGTTGTATTGGAAGTTTTGGTTTATCTACAAATGTATCTGTTTTGTTTTAGTAATTCCATTAATGAATATATTTCATTTTATCTGTTACGATTGTCTGTGAGTTTGAAGAATCATGAGACTAGAGTTTAGATTACTAAAGTCCCGAAGTCAACCCAAAAAAAACATCAACACCTCAAAATCCAATCAAACCCTTCATACATCCCAAGGACAAAAGCCCCAAAGACCACCAATGGCAAAACTTGGGAACCAGGAAGACTGTGAACCCGAAAATAAGCCATCACTACCATTCCATTCAATCCTAAATAACTCTTGATAATGGCTTCAAAAGGAGCTGAAAAGTCGTGTTAATCTCAATAATCGGACCAGCCTGTGAAAATACTATTCCACATAAATCCAACCATGGAACTTCCAAAACAAATATATATTTTAGTCTTTTTCGGTATTTGAGACTATTGAGACTCCGACCTCATTTATTTCTATTATTAATTTGTAACGAATATAATATAAATTTTTGTCGCTCAGGACGGGAAGAGAATCACTGATCTTTGTACATGAGGGGCTATCTCTGCCTCTGCTCCAAGTTACTGGGTTATATATAAGTTCTGGGAGGTTTCCGCGGTTGGATATATGTGGAATAGTGTTTTCACACACACATACATATATATATATTATATATTGAAGTTTCTCTTTGCCAAATATTTCTACAAGTAAAATGACGCTAAAAACGCTTCCCAATTTTTAGTATGGGAGTGCTACATCTATATTATTTATGGTATACATTTATATTTACTACCTAAATATTCTACAATGCTTTACAGCCTTAATACACATATATTCAAACTGTAAATAGATATGTAAAAAACTCAATTTAAGATACTTTGATAATCACTGGAAGATTTGGTTAATTAATATTATTTAAAAAAGACAATGAAATAGAAATAGAGGGTGAATGACAAAAGAGAATGAGATTTAAAAACTAATTATATAAATGTATTGCAAAATACAAACTAAAATAAAACTACAACTGATGTTTAGTTGTCATTTTGTGTAAAATTATAATTTGATTAATTGAAATATTTAACTTATAAAATGAAATGTTAAGTAGTTGACAGTCTCGAGAGGAAATTTTTTATTCTATCGTATCTTGACAAAATCAGAAAGTGTCAATTTACATTATTTAGATTATCTAAAAAATTTAAATTATTAAAATCAAAATAAAGTCAACTTAGAAAATTATTACTTATCTTAATATAAATATTAAAAAGGAAAACTTACTCATAACTAAACATTAATTTAAGTTTTTCAAAGCCGGTTTTATCATCACACCGCTCTTGTAGAAATTGTTTTGCTGTGGGACTATTCCCGATGTCATCATAATTTGATTGTTGTGAGAATGGAATAAATCCCAGAGTAACATTTCTTATATTTATAGAATTTATTAAAATATTATACATTGGGAAGATTAATTTTTATTTAACTTATTTAATGAAATTGGCAACAAGATATCCTGTTAAACTTGGAAAAAAAAAAAATTGAAATATAATTACCAACTTTGTTTAATAAAATTAATTATATTATAAAAATATAAAAATTATAGCTATCTAAAATATATTTATAGATTCTTTTCTAAAATAATATTACAATTATTTTATTTTTAAAAATTTGAATGTGTTAAAAATTAAATTTTAATATAAATAAAAATAGTAAATTTTCTAAACAATACATTTTATTTCATTGTCCTTAATTATTGTAAAAAATTATATTAATCAATCCAAAGTTAAATAATTAACTTAAAAAATTATTCAATTATTGAATTATTTTTTTATGGATTTATTCTTCAGTATTTTGAATTTGTCGCTCAAAAGAGTAAGAATTTTATTTTAAATATTTAAAAATATTTGAAACAAATATAATTTTTTAAGTTGAAAAATACATTTATTTAAATTTTTATTCGATTTATTTAATTAATTTTAAATGAAATTACAATATAAGCGATAAAGTTGGTAATAGGCGTCGCCATCTTGCAAATGGTTTGTTTAGAGGTTTAGAGTAGAACGCGCCCGTCCTCCGCCATTCGATAAATAAGCTTGTACTAGCATCATTTTATATTTCTAGTATATTTAGTCATTTCACATCTATTTGCTGAATACTTGTGCAGGTAAACATGGTTGATAAAATCGAAATGAGTTTAGATGACATCATAAAATCGAATAAGCAATCAAGAGGACCTAATCGACGAGGACGAAGAGGAGGAGGAGGAGGTCAGAGATCCTCAGGAAGTTTAGGCCGAAGAGGCTCAGGCAATGTCAACAAATCCAATGGCGTAATTCGAGGACAACGCCAACAACAGAACAGAAACCGAATGCCAAGATCCACGCCCTATTCACGAGTAAATGAATTTTTTTTTTTGTGATGGAGCTTTTGTGTCTGATCTAAACATTTTCTCATTTTTCCTTTGTTATTACAGGGTGATATAAACAGCAAATGGCAGCACGATATGTTTGACGGAGTTTCATTCAATCGTATGGGTCGCGTTGCTTTTGCTGCAGGTGGAGGCGGACTTGCAGGTGGACCCGCTAAACTCCTCGTCTCCAATCTGGATTTCGGCGTCTCCGATTCAGATATTCAGGTATTCACACACATATCACTTTTTTTAGCTAAGAAGAAGTTTATTATTATAAATAATTATAAAATACCATCAAAAATGAGTCACTTACTCTTACTTTAATCATTATCCTTTGTTCGTTTATGTTTTAAGTGTTTTATTAAACACCTTCTGTAATCTTTTCATTCATTTGTGAATTTTTCTTTTTTTTTTTTTCAATTTTAATCTCATTTTAATTCAATATATTGTGTGGATAGGTAATGATGCTCCTGATAGAATCATCCTCAGAGCTGTGGATTTGTTTTTATAATAAAATTAATTTCTAATATTAATAAATAACTTTTTTGTTTAATTATGTGGATTTATTTGTATATAACACAATAACGTTTTTATTAAATATTTACCTGAAAAAGGCTCCAGGAATAGTGGGCGAAACGTAGTGTTTTAAACAACTAAACATAAAATTATTAATAGCTAATTGATATTGAATCGTTTAATCCACACTTGCGAAGATGTTTCCAACAGACAGGAATAGATATATTATTTGCTTTGTTTAAAAACAAACTTGCTTGCATATTAATTATCCTCTATAATTAATTTACATAAAATTTATCTTTGGAAAATTTATTTTTATTAGAAAAGACGGGGAAATAGACTTGGCTAACTTCAAAAGGTAAATCAACCCAGGTAGTTAAGGTTTATTATAATTTAAATCTACTCCTACGTTTTGGTCTTGGTTAAGGCCATTCTCACACCTGTTATTATTTATAAAAAGTTTTTAACATTCAAAACTTGAATACCTATATAAATACCGAACTGCAATTTATTCAAATCATATACCTGGTTTCTTACTCTCCTCAATCAGCTCTTGGTGGTCATAATAAAACGATCTTCCAAGAAGCCAGCCCTAATCGGCAATATCATTTCAGAGATAGAGAGCTTGTATAAAATATCCATGTTAAAAACTAATGATAGTAAAGATGGCATTATCCAAGACCTAAACTTTAAATTATTTTTAGTATTAATTTGATAAAATTAAATATTTTCTTTTAGCTTTGCGTATGTTTCTAGTTGATTTTTCTTAATTATTCCTAAAATGAAATTTCTCTAAAAGCCCTCTAAATAATTTTCATCTTATATCCATAAGCTCTAGCTTTTCTTAGTGCTCTTCTTTCCTTTTTTATTTTGCAAGTGTTTATTGTTTGTTTATTTTATTTTAATTTTTGCATTTTCGGGATGGAGATGGGGAGCCAGAATATATATTGATGAGTAATTTGTTTGAATTGAAGACTTAGTATACACTAGTCCTTGATAAGTAGCGCATTTGGAAAATCCCATTTTTTTCTTTCAAATCACTATTTTTGAATTAAAATCTTATTTCTATTCTAATTGAACAAATGAATGATAATTTGGGAAGAATAAAAAAGAATAATAAAATAGAGCTGAGTAAAATACATCATATCATCTATGTGAAATACAAAATATAAATGAATCTAAAATATAATATTCAAAATATAAAATACATTTATTTTTTTAATTTTTTAAAGGAGAATAGTTTAATAAATGTGATTTTAATTAACATATCAATTAATTTAACTTTTTAAATAAAGCACTTAACTAATAATTTTATAGAGGAATGAACAAGGAGCCGAATAAAAATCTCTCTAATACCTTGAAATTAAGATATATTTCGAATAAAAATTTATTCATTCATCATCAGTTAGTGTTCGATATGGGAGAGAGGTTTGAGTAGTTGTTGTGTACATAATCTGATATATATATATATTCTTCAATTATATATTCTGATTATATTACTCCTAAAACTCGCTGCTATGCTAATAAAATCTTTAAATTTTTTAGAAAAAATAATTAAATATAATAAGCAAAAATATTAATAGGTGTGAAAAGAATAAATATTAATTTGATTTGTTATTTGTAATCACCAAGATAATGAATAATTAAATGAATTTTCTTTAAAAGACAATTTTAATTATCCCGACTAGTTTCGGCTCATATTTAGCCTTCTCATGTATACAATCAGTCAATTTTTATATATAACAATCATTTTATATATATATAATGTGAGAAAGCTAAATATTAACTGTAACTAGTCTTAATATATAAAATTGATTTTTAAAGAAAAATGTTTAAATGATTCATCTTAGTGATTACAAAAATAAAAACCTGAATTGGGCGATATGGAATTTATATTTTTTTATAGTTAGATAAGCATAAGATAAATTTTTATTTTCTCTTACCTATATATGAAATATATAGTGAGAAAAAATTGCGATCGTCAAAAAAAATCGATGTCAATGTCTCAAAAGAAATACTTTTTTTAATGACCCCTGAATCTAAAAAAATGGGTTTACTAGCTCAGTTAAATTAATTTGGATTAATTTTACTCCTAAAACTCGCTGCTGTGCTCAAAACTGCTCTTTAAATTTTTTAGAAACAATAAATAAATCTAATAATCAAAAATAGCAATTTGAAAGAAAAAGAAAATGTGCGCCACTTTTTTGTGAATCAGACAAAATCTACAGATTATTTTTTTTTTTTTTTCTGTCTTGTAATGTCTTCTTGTCTAGGCCAAATGCTATTGATATTCTTCCTTTGAATTAATTCTAATACTAGGGCAGTGATCGATTGCCATTTTGCTCTCTATTTATGATTTTTACAAAAAAGAAATATTCGATTTAAAAAAATATTTTTTTTTTTTAAAAAGTTGAAATGATTCATTTAACTTACCACAACAGAATTTGTATGTTTATAATATGACAGTTATTTATTGATTATTCGTTAAATTTATTTGAATATCAACTTTGCATAAATAACGAGAGACTTTAGAGAGAAAGTTGTTTAGTTTTAAATTTCTTTTTCTTTCGTTGTTTTCTGACTTTGAATTTAATTGATATCATATTGTTGTTGTTTGGTTTAGGAACTTTTCGCAGAGTTCGGACCCTTGAAATCGGCTGCTGTGCATTACGATCGATCCGGTCGGTCTCTGGGAACTGCTGATGTGATTTTTGAACGAAAATCAGACGCCATCAAAGCTATGAAGCAATACAATGGAGTACCTCTCGACGGTTAGTCTCTCTCTTTTTATTTCTCATTCTTTTTGTGCTTATTTCACTAATATTTCTTTTTCTTTTGTACAGGTCGAGCTATGAATATTCAGTTAGCGACTTCAGAAATTCCAGCAATTTCTCGAGGAAGGCGAATTGCTCCTCAAACTCGACCTCAGCGAATGAACTCCAACCGAGGAGGCTCAAATCGAGGAGGTCAGTCTCTCTCTCTTTCTTTCTTCATCTTCATCAAATTTATTATTTATTTATTTATTGTTCTATCAAAATAAATACACTTGAATAATTGCAATGGATGCAAGTCCAATTTTTTTCTTTGTAAATTAATGATATTGTTTAAGTAGTTTCTTTATTAGAACACGAGTAATTATTATGCTAAGTATATAAAAAACTTAAAAAATTAAATACTCCATTCTTTATTAACAGATGCGACTGTTTCGGCATGACACCGCATCATCACCACAACAAAAATAAAATATACATAAATCTCTTAGGACTTCGTTTGATTAAATAAAAAATGTTAATAAAATAAAATACAATCCTAATTAATTTAGGTGTCTTGATAAGTAGTCAACAAAATCTCTTTTTATGCGATGAATACAGAATTAGATTACTAACAATTACTCGTAAATAAAATTTGCTTACAAAGAACTATTGACTTCATAGAAAAAAATGAAGAATCCTGAATTATAAGCAAAATAATGAAAAGAAATATGCATTCGTTTCTAAAGATTTTTATTTACATTTCATGAAGAACATATATATATATATAATAAATTTTAATAACTAAAATCATATTTATTTCATTTGTTGCTAAGCTTATATAAAAGAATCATGTCAGTTAAAATTTTCTAAGTTGACTAATTTCATACTATAATCAACTGTTGTTTTTGTTTATGCGCAGTCAATTATATCTCGGAGAACTTTGATTTTAGAATTTTCTCGAAATAGGTACTTTTTCTTAATTTTATTTTTATGTTGTTCACATAAAAGTGAATAAAAATGGCGTAAAAAAAAAAATTATTTTTGATAAGCCAAAGAGGTTAAAATGTATTTCATTTCTGATGATTTCATGCCGAAACAATTGCACTTCTCAATAGATTTTTTTTTTTGTCATTTTCGGCTGCTGAAGCCATTATGCTATATA
>JAAAKE020113550.1:0-16367 GCA_010014785.2 Anisolabis maritima
AAATGGATAAAATTTATAGATTAAAAAAAAAAAAAAAAAAAAAAAAAAAAAAAAGAATGACTGCACATATTTGTAATGTTTGTTGCTTCGATATATTATTATTACATTAAAGAAAAAATACAAATACAAAGAATACAAATAAAATTTTGCACTCTCCTTATAAAAAAAAAATACAACCCTGCCCAAAAAAATTAGGACCAAATTTAAAAAAAAAATTTCTTTTATATATTTAATTATTTAAACAAGTAGAACATAAAACACTTTTTATATCAAAATCCTCATTAACAATAAAGCGTAACTTCAGTTAAATATTTTAAATATTTATAAGTAGAGTGCAAAAAAGGGTTTAATAAAAAAGAAAATTCAGAAAGAACAGTAGATTTTAGTCTTCTATTCAAAACATGAAATCAATGGTGTAGGAATTTCCTGTTTGCTTCTAATCTAAGCTTGTAATTTTGAGAATCTTATTATTATTATGATTATTATTATTAGCACGTCGGCCAAAAAAAAAAACTCGAAAATCACAAAAAATATCAATAAATAAATATATTATATATATGCTGCATATGATGAATCTAGCTATTATTCTAGTGCTGAGGTGTTTTAAATGTAATCATTTCTTTGTATGGATGTGATAAAAAGAAAAAATACCATTTCTATATTATATATAATTTCAAACGTTAATTAGTGAATATGTAAGTTTTTCAATTTTTTTTAATAAGATATATATAATAATATTTTTATTTTTAATAAAAATATATTTGTTTTAGAGGAAAGTGAGTAAATATAATTTCAGTTTATTTATCATTCCTTTGGGATTTCATATAAATGAGAAAAAGTAGGAAGGGGGGAGGGGGGAGGGGGGACAAAACAGTAAATGGAAAAAATATATATTTAAAATGCATGAAAATGATATGCAACAGCAGCTCAAGGCAGTTAGTCATTTAATAAAAAAAAAAAGTGCAACGATGCAATTTTACTCAAAGAAAAAAAGATGGAAAAGTAAAAAAAAAATAAACTTCTGCTTTAATTTGATAATAAATACAATTTTTTATTTGATTCTCTTGTAATATATATATATTATATATATATATACAAAAAATGATAATAAAATTCCGACTATATATAAGAAATGGCTTATTATGTCTTTACTCCCCTTTTTTTTTTTAATAATATTTCCTCTTTTTTCCTTCACAATTAATTAAAAGAAAAAGATTGGACCATCAGAGCGGAAAGTATATTGAACTTGGTGAAAACATCAAATCTCAGTTTTTTTGTGCTTGATAAAATAAATATTTACCTATTTTTTTTTTTCTCTTTAACTTTCTATTATTAATTTGATTTTGATGTTCTAATCATAATTTGGAGAAGAAAATAAATACATAAAGGAATTTCTTAATTATTCATTGATTTTTGTTGTTGTGTGTTTCTTAAAATTCTCTTATCTATTTATTATTATAATTGCTAATGAGATTCAATTTCAACATTTATAAATTTTCATTAACAGGATTTTTTTTCAACCTTTTATCTCTCGGGCCACATACATTTAGTTGTTTAAAAGCTCAAGCGGCGAGCAACTTGTTAAAATCGCTTAGACAAGAGGCTTAGAGGCTCCACATCGCCCTAAAGCCAATAAATTGTAAAATCAAGATAAAATTTTAATAAAAAAAAAATTACAAAAATAAATAATATATAAGCGATGTCTGTAAGATGAATGGTAGAAAGAGGGTTGCTAAAGCTGGCAAAGGGAGAAAATCAAGACCAACTTAGTGTCGACGTTTCGAACATTGCTCGAAACGTCAACACTCACAAGGGAAGATCACATCCAGTGCATTGAGAATTGGATGCCTTTTTTTGTGATTCTAGAGGTCAAAAAAATCTAGATACCTGTTTTGCTTTTTGTCGAATGTGCTTAAGTTTTAGCGTTTACATTTGGATTCTCGAGAGCTCTCTATTAAAATTATGTATTTAGAATCTATTTTTGCTAGTCTATCTATCAAAACTAGACTCTAAATTTTTTTAATTTGATTTTATTAATTTAATAATGTTATATTTTTACCTAGAGTAACAATAAATAAATAATTTATTAAAGCAATTGTCTTTGAATAAATTAATTAAAGCTAAACTACAGAAAGAAACAAATTTTTATGGAGTACTTTAATTCATACTCATTTTGTCGCCAATTGATTTCTATAACTGTTCTTAAGATGCATAGTGGATTTTCTTTAACTAAAATAATCAATAAATGAAATTTGTAAACTGATATTTATCTCTTTTTAATTCTATTTCTTTAATTTATTAATAAAGTATTAATTTCAATAAAATTTTAATTTATTGTTATTCTGTGGAAAAGAATATCAATTCATTAATTCTCTTGGATATACATGAACTTAGCAACCAGCAAAAATGTAATTTATTATCGTTATCTAGCTCGGCCATCCAATTGTTAATATCAATAGATTCTAATTACGTAACTTGAAGAAACCTCTGAGAAGGCCAACTTTAAATGTTAATTTCTCTAACATAACCCGTACACAGGTATTTATTGTCCTTTAGAATGGCATCCCGATTCTCGATGTACTGGATATGATCTCCCCTATCCCCTGTAAGTTGATTTTGATTTTCTCCCTTTGGCTGTTTCAGCAACCCATTTTCTACCAATTCAAATCCAGTTCCGGGGCTTGAAATTTTATATGTAACACTAATAAATGGGTAAAGTTGCCTGTCAAGTATTTAACTCTTCTCAAAAATAATTTTAATAAATGGAATTAAAGCGCGACACAACACTTTCTTTTACCTCATATTTGATTTCAAATTTTATTTATGCATGATGCTCTGCCTATTGGCCTATTTTTAGTCGTGAAAAAAAAAAATAAAAAATAAAACGCTTTATTTAAAAAATCCTAAAAAGAGAAAAATAATTTTTTATGAAAATATTGAATATATTTAATTAATTAGCTTAAAAGCGAGGGACGCATATTGAGGCCAAAAAATATGATTTATAGGATATTATATCAAATTTTAAATGAGCGCTTTTATTAAAAATAGCCAAATATATTCTGCAATTATATGAAAAGATTTTTTCTCTTTTATTTAGTTTTTGCTCTTTTGGCGCCGATATCCGATTTTGCATGGGCCTGATTTCTAGCAAAAAACTTTTTACAAAAAAGATAAAACAAAAATTCGGGCTATGTTATTGGTATATATACAAGGTGCCCCGTTAGAATCCGGACAAAATTCTATTTGAAGTTATATTTGAATTCAGGGGTAGGCGCTAAAGTTAGCTATGTCAGTAATTTTCATAACCCCAAAATGGCTTAGCTCGTCAACCAGTCGTAAGCATGGAGTACGGTAGAAGAGCGGCGATTATAGAAAGCCTTCGTGCCGGAAGAACGCCCACCAAAATTATTAAATTCTTCGATCGACTGTATATGACGTGAAGAGATAGATACACAGTCTCAGAGTCCAGGGATGGGTCTTGCACTCCTGCGAGGAAAATACAGGTTAGGCAGAAATCAACAAGGACTCCAGAGATCATCCGAAGAGCTCAAGACATGCTTTTGGAAGACTCAGGAACCTCGCTTCGGAAATTGGCCTCCGTCTTGGAGATGAGCTTCGATCGTCCGTTGAATCGCTTAAGAGGATATCAGATATACCTCCTATGTCCTCAAGGTCCGTCAAATGCTCTCCGAGGCCGCCAAGCTCAAAAGAATTAGCCGCTGCAAGTTGCTTCAGCTGCAAGCTGCTTGTCGCATCAAGTTTTTCTCTGATGAAAAAATATTGACCGTGGATGCAAGGAACGTCCATTGGGTCGCCCACAACCCCAAGGACATCCCTGTGGTAGGCAAGACCAAGTTTCCATGTCCTAAGCGTGGTCTCAAGTGAGAGCGATGTCATGCCGCTGCATTTCTTCCAGAAGGGCGAAACGGTCACGAAGGAGATTTATTTAGAAGTCCTTAGGAAAAGGTGGTAAAGCCGTGGATGGGAACTGTGGCCTCTGGGAGATCTATCAACAAGATGGAGCACCCGCTCACCACCCATTTAGTGCAAAATTGTCTCTCTGACAACGTTGACATGTTTTGACCACCTAACAGTCTGGACTACTACATGTGGGGCGTAATCGACAGACAAACCAACAAGTCTAGGTATCCTAACGTCAACTCCCTCCAGGTCGCTATCGAGGCAGAGTTCACGATCATGAACCGCTATTAGTTGAAATCAGCGTGCTCGCGCTTTAGGGCAAGGATCGAGCAGGTGATAGAGGCGCAGGGTGGCTATATAGAATGAAAGTTCTCAGCAAGGATCCTTTAAATGAGATATAACAGCATTTTTGGTATTTTTGTATATTGGCTTAAATAAACAACTTTTTTGTCCGGATTCTAACAGCGCACCCTGTACTATATTTTGAAAAATTTCGAAGTACGAAAAGAATTTGAATTTGAAATATCTGATTTGTTGTTTTTAAGAAATATTTTTTTATCAGTCAAAAATTAAAAAAAAAATTTTGATAAATCTTTAAAGCTAATACAAAGGAGGAGTCGTCTTAAAAAGCTTTTAAATTAGTTTTCCTCAATTTTTCAATTGATTCTTTTCCAAAAGTAAAATTATTCTATATAAAAATTTTCAAATTCGCTGTGGAAAGAAGGTTAAAAAAATCATTCTCTCTTTATGATGTGCTCTTCAAAATGAGTATCTCACACTGAAAACTCACTTCCATTTTCTAAATGTTTTTTTTTTTTTTGAATTAAGGGATTTATTCGAATTTTTTAATGAGCGGTGAAAGTAACAGAAATGAGTTCTAAAGTAATCATTTTCTGTGACTTCTTTGATATTAATGTCATAGAAATAAACAAGTATTTGATTAGATAGGAGATTTGTTTGTGAAGTGTCAGTTAAAAAGCAAGGCTTTATCATTTGATAAGTTTATTTATTTGAATTCAACATTCTATTAATAGGATTTTGTATGTGGTGTATGGCAATGTAAATTTTATCATAAAATGTAAGGATTTTTAGGGCATTAACAAAATTAAATAAAAAATAACAGATAAATAACAATTTATTGGGTTTTAAATACAAAAATGAGTGACAGAGAGTACGGAAGTGATGAGACTTGTGTGGCAGTTAAACGTCTCCCCTGATGTAATACGTGTCCTTGCTGGCTAGGAAACCCAACTCGACGGAGAAGGAGAAGGTCTAGTTTCAGAATATATAACTATATGATAAGAAACAATTTTGCACTTCCTCCCTAGAGCTGTCATTATCCAATTTTTATCAAAGTCACAATCAAAAATAATAACAATTTGCCTTTTAATTTTGAACCTTAAACTCGTAAATTCACTCAGGGACTCACACGTAGTGAGTGGGGATGGCAACTACGAGTTACCCGAGCTAAGTTTGGTATTTCTTCTGCCTTCTATTTGCTATTCTTTTCTCTTTCCACAAGGAAAGAAAAGATCGTAAATGGATAAATGAGGTTTCGTTGGCTATACACCACTAGGACAGAAATTTATTATTGTAAATAAACAAAATATAGGTAATATCGATTTCATTTTCCAAGGGTTTGCCTTGAAGAAGGGTGGCGTGTAACTCCCAAAACGTTGGCAAAGGGAATTAAAATATACTGGTGCTAAAAAAAACTCTTTAATTACTATTCCTTTAATAGGGATAAAAATTTTTAGCAAAAGAAATATTGTAGAGTAGAATTTCACTCTACAGTAATATCAACATTCTATTATCTTCATAAAACGGTTGACAAACTTCCAAAGGGGAGGAGGGGTAAAGTGCCCAAAGTTAAAGCAAATTAAGGAAAAAATTTAATTGTCCTTAAGAGTTTTGGCTTTGAATTAGGGGCGGATTCAAAGGGAAATTCTCCTCTCCTATTGTAAAGCTCTCTGTGTTTAGATTTGGCTTATTTTTTTTTGGAGGGGAGGCTGCCTTGAATAATCTATCTATTAGGGCGGTGTTTGAAATCTACCATTCATCAAACAGACCTCTATTAGTCAGTTTTTCAAAGCTTCAAATTATTTTTTTTTCATGTAATTCCTAAACAATAGAGATGATTGTCACGTGAACCTATAAAAATATGATTAGAAGCAACAATAGGAGATGAGAACAATTCGCCTTCGATTTTATATTCGGTTACGATGGCTCCTTCTAAAGGGTCTAAAAGATAGAGAAACCCTTTAATAGAAGCAACCGCTAACAAGTTGAAGGAATTGTAAGTGAAAAGAAAAGGCGTAGCAAAAATGGCAGACTCAAGGTGCGTTCTCCAAATGAGGTGACCATTTTCTTTATCAAGACAATAGATGTTATGATCATGGGAACCAAAATAAATATATTCTTTGGATTTAATTATAGAGGAAAATATATTATTTGATGCTTGAAATGTCCATTTCTGTAAAAGAATTGTATATTAGTTAGGAATGATCGTCAAAATATATTACTTTTTTTTTTTTTCAATATACTATATACAAAGCCGTCGAGAGTTGGGTCTGTATTTAACTGATATCAAATAATAAAAAGAAAAAAATGCCCAATCAGCTCAAAATATTTAAAAAATATAAATTTATCTAGCGTTCGTCAGAAGATTTGGATATAATAGTTTTTGTTCGGGATTTATTAATATAAATTAAAATAAGCTCTCATATGAGCCATCGATATATTAAATTATTCATATAAATATGTTAAAATTTGAGCATTTGTCATATAAATATTAGTAAGAAATGGAGTAAAAAAATGTTAGTGTGTGATTCTAAAGAGCTTACTGGCACAACAAAAGTCCATTCAGTAGGTTCGGTAATCTGGATTGGAAAGCTACGACACCCCCCGAGAGTTCCATTGCTCGGAAGCCCTCACCAAGAAAATCTCTCCGGAATAATGTCGTCCTGTGCCAAATCCTAATATGATGATCTAAGATCATGGTTGGTGCGCCTGTTAAACCTGCGAAGCTCACAAGAAATAAAAGTGGACGGAATTTGAATTGAAATAGATAGAGGAAACCAAATAAGACAATATTTGGACCGATATGTTTTATTTGGCCTTAGTCTACGTTTCGGGGGCTTATAGCCCTGATACAAAATAAAATATCGGGCCGAAAATTGTCTTTTATTTGGATTCTTCTAAGAAGTTTATTCAAGAAAGAGAGAGACTAGTTGTGAATTATTTTAAAGATGAAAGATCTCAGACAGCCTGAGCCACCAAGTTGTGATTGTTGATGTTAAAAATCAAAATCAATATATATATATATATATATATATATTCACGAAGACAGTGATAATTTTGGGAGATAAAACAATCAAGACACTTTCTTCTACTTAAATATTAAGAACAAGAAAAATTTTTATAACAGAAGCAGATAGTATATAAAATCGAATGTAAGTGCAAATGGCTCTACAGTATGAAGACCTCTTTTTGAAAGTAAGATTAGAAGAACATTTATACGACATGATTTATAATGAGAGTTCTTTCAAACCATTGTCTTGATTTTAAAATGAAAAGATCACAATAGTTTTTTAAGAGAAAAGAAAATTGAATATGAAAATTTTTCAAAATAATGCGATTAATTTTAGGAGAGACACAGATGCCTTAACTGAAAATTATTTGATATTTTTTCAAAAGATTTTGGGAAGATTAATATATCCCGGTAAAGTTAAAAATTCATGTAATGTAGGCATTAACTAGTTAATGTCAACATTATAGGTTTTACTTAAATTAGTTCATGTTAACATTAACTGACCCTTCTTAGGTAATTTAAGAAAAACAGCCTCAGGCATAGGTGAGTGGCTCACTGACGGTTAAATTAAAATACCTTCTCCTTAGATTAAAAAAAAAAAACTATTCACTATATTTAAAACAACTTCTAAAAAGTTTGATTCAATACTGCTTGGTTGGATATTCTCTCGAGAAATAAAAAATTTTCATTTCTATCATTCTGCATAATTTCTTTTGGGACAAAAATATGGTGAGTTCAGGTTTAAATAAAAATTAAATTAATTGAAAAAAGTGTCTTTTCTATTCTGTATTTATTTTTGATTAAGTTATTATTTAGATAGGATAGGTTTGTTTATTTCAAAAAATTTAATATATTAACTATTCTTTTTAAGTTAAAGCCACCATTGCCAGGTTAGTAGAAAGAATTTTATTTTTTTCGAGCTTAACATTAAACAAACAACGTTAATGTCAACATTACCGAATTTCATATACTGCCGGTAACATATATATATATATATATATAATATCTAATATAATCCAGATTTTGAAAACAGTAACAATAAGATTTTTCATCTCCCTGATTAAGATAGCTGTCAAATGAGAGTGAGAATAATAATAATAATTTTTTTTTATATATTGGGAGCTGATACGGCCCTTCTTTTAATTATTAAAATTAGCAGCTTGGGTGAAAGGATTATAATTATAAAAGTATTATTATAAATATAATTTGCTAAGAAACCCAGATAAGAAGCTCTCGTAGACTCTGATGTAAAGTAATTTATTAATCTGCAAAACATTGAAGGAAATAATTATTTGATGGAATTTCTTGCATTGATAGAAAGAAAGGATTTAGTACCCTAGAACTTAGGATCATGATCCAATCAACCTAATAGAAAAAGGAAACGTTACTTTTTTCATCGCCTGTTATTAGAGAGGGAAAAAAGAGTCTGAAGTAACAGATATACTTGTATGTCACACAATGTCAATAGCACCAGAGAAATACTTTAAGTGGTCTCATAGGCTTCGTGGCTCAGTTCACACGGACAACGAAAGGATTGTTGTTTGGAAGACTCTTGGTGTATCCGCAACAAGAGAAATTCGTGGGTGGGAATTTCTTCATGTGTCTCTGGAGGGTGGAGATAGACGGTATCGTCTGAGGGCCACCTGTGTATGTGAGCGATGTGTGTGTGTGTGTGTGTCTCTGGATTCAAGACCCGGGAAGGCAGTTCACATCTGCTATTTCTGGCACTATGCAAATATTGTTCGTCTTACTATGTATTTTTTTTGTTACAAGACCTCGCAGACACTTTGTATATAAAACATGTCAGTCTGTCTGCATTAGATTGAAATTTCTTTTTAAAAGAAAAACAGGCCGCTAAGATTCCTGAGAGTGTATTACTAGACCGAAAAACAAAATACTCTGCAATGCAGCAATAACTAAATCCAAAGCAGCACTATGCAGTTTATTGAATCCAAAAAGTCCAAAATAAACTAGTATTGTACTTGAATTTAGAAGTAAAGAATAGAAGTATGTCATCAATATCAGTATCAAGAGAATTCTTTATTTTAAAGAGATGGAGTCACAAGCCCAAAATTTGACCATGAAATATAAAATAGAATAATTTCAGAAAAAAAATCGGGAGGGAGCCCGTGAAGTAGATAGATGAATCCAATGAAAGACAATCATCAGCTCGGTAAATTTTATCTTTTGCCTTAGTTTACGTTTCGGGGGCTCTACGCCAAATCATAATATGCATATTGTGATTTTGCAATATTTTTGTCGATTGTGAGAGGCATGAACCTTATGGACCCTGATGATGGGTGGCGTTAGCCCCCAAAATGAGGACTAAGGCAAAAAATAAAATATATCGGGCCGAGGATTGTCTTTCATTTTGATCTCTAGAATAAATAAATAATTTCTAATAATGTGATGAAATATCGAACACGACTTCAGATTTTATTAAACCTCTGTCTGTCTTTAGAAAAAAAAATAAAAGAGGATTGTTAATAAACAAAATTGCATTGGCTGCATGCACTTTTCATTTGTTCATCGTTATTTAGGAATTTTTTGTCTTTTTGTAGACTTTTAAACAATATTAACGATACCATCGGATGGCCTGGGATCCGATGCCATATCCATTAGCTTTTAAGGTTAGTAATCTTTGATCAAAACTAATATCATAAGTTTGTGGATTTTAGTATAGCTTTCTTAAGACGAAATAAAAGATGGGGTATTTTGATTTATATAGGGACTCTTTCTCTCAGTGCGAGCAAATTAAATCCATAATTATTTCTTAAATCAATTTGCAAATTAATAAATTCCTCCTTAAATTAATCAAATACATTGAAAGTTGAAAATATCTAAAATGTGGAATATTTACTGTTTCTCCTTTAAAAATATCCATTGCAACAACTTCTCCAGTAACGAGAGCTAATATAGCATCATTATCATGAATGACTGGTGTTGAAAAGATAGGCTTGCTTAAACGCTCTTTCCATATCAATTCACCCTTCGATTGATCAACACATGCAATCGTTCCATCCAAAGTGACTGATATGGCTGAATTATTGGCATTGATCAAGCAGAGAGATGCATAGATACTTGCTTCTGAAGGGGAAGTTTTCCAATTCAATTCTCCAGTCTAAAAACAAAATAAAAAAGTTTAATTAAGTATCAAGGTGTGGAATGCCAAAACAAATATTTACAATTCTTCTTCATTAGTGAGCTAAAAATAATAAATAAATAAATATTTGGGTGAGTTTACTAAAGAAAATAGAGATGCTCACCTCATTTTGGACTTTCTCGGATTTTTATCTTTAAAATAGATATAGAAAAACAAACTGACGAATATAAAATTTGAATTTAACTGGAAGATGTAGATTATGGAAGCAGAAAGAAAAAACCTAATATCCTTTATTGCGCAAATATTTCGACGCACATTACGCGCATCATCATCAACAGTGCGGTTAGGATAATGGAGATGGATTTTGCCAAAGTTTAATATATGTGGCATTCGGCATATGTATGCAATAGAGATGACATGATTATGTGGCCGAATACTTCGAAATATTCACAGAATAAAGGACGTCAAGGTGAAGCGATCAAACTGCTGGTTTTTTCTCCATTCTTCCAGAATATAAAATTTTATTAAATTATTATTATCAATTATAAAGTACATCGTATGCGTTTATAATCGTGTTTACATGTAACAAAATGACATAATTCTCACTGCCTATTGTTAAGATTTCAGTTGCTTTATATGTATCTTTATAAAATTAGAAACATTTTTCATTTGAACAAAACATGCAATCGGTCCATTTCAATTATGGCTGAATTATTGGTACAGAGAAGGAATTTGAGGCAAATCATGAGTTTATAAAGAAATAAAGAAAGGAGTCACAAGGAAATGGAATTAGATTATTTTATATTTTCTATGAGAGTGGATCTCAGAATAACTTAGTATAGAAAAGTAGCTCTATAGTATAGTAGCTAGTATAGGAAAAAAGATTGAACACTAGTGAAATATAATGAAAAGGAATTGTATTTGAGAAAAAACTTAACTATTCTTTTATAAAAAATTTTCCCACATACCATTGCTTGAATGCAATATATAAAACGATCATAACTTCCAAATAACAAATTCTCTCCATTATTTGTTAATACTGCTTTACACTTAATGATATCACCAGTTTTATATTTCCATAAAATCTTTGCAGTTTCAATTATCACAGCATACATTGAATGATCATAACAACCTAGAAAAACAACAAATTTATTTGATATATTGACATTTATTAATTGAACAAAACAAGAGAGCCTACCAATGTAACAAAAACGTCCACAAAGCGAGAGACAGGCACTCGCTTCGATTCGATCCTCTAATTGTACATTTTGTGAATTAGTTAAGGAATTATTTTCATAGAAGAATAAACCAAGTTTATGAGAATGTGAGCCAACAATGATGATGTAATCAGAACTGAAAAATAAAAGAATAAATCGATACGCCCTCATATTAGTTGTCATATTTGTATATTTTTGGTCAGATACGCATTATTTTATTTGAAATTTAATATATAGGAAAAAAGATCATTCGCTTGTTATTTATTTATTAAATTAGGCTGTGGCCAGAATAGCGATAATTTGACATTTTCAAAATGTCCAACTGTCATTTTAAAGCTGATGTTGAAAAGTAGATAAACTGGAGCACCGGAAGAATTTATGCGCGTCAAACTAGAATTTATGAGAAGTGGCTATCCATAGCGAATGGAAAAATGGAGGCAATAGGCCTGTGAATTTTTCAGACTGAATTGGATTAAGCAACAATTATTCGGCCCTTTTAATCATTTATAATATTAAATCATCGTCTAAAAAAGCAATTAATAAAAAGAATATAGCAGTGATAAGATATATTTCTAATATTTAATATCCATATATCAATATCAATTTAATATACAAGCCTAATAATGAGTATATGTTGGTACCCAAATACTTTCAAAATGACCGTTGAACCTTATGCTTAATCCAAAAAAAAACATCATCAGAAGCTAAAGCCATCATGGCCATCATGGTCACATGCAACTAGGAAGAACAGAAGAGAGCATGAGGATTTTAAAAGGTGCTTGTTGAAGATTGGAGATTGTAAGTTTTAGGGAAGACAGTAGCAAAGTGATAGAGCCTCATCTCTATTCTTTCCACCTGTCATCTGACTTCATCAATCGATTTTTTATAGGCTATACAGGCTATACATCTGACATCCTACATTGCACTCTTATTTAAGATAAAATTATTTCTTTGAGGTATGGAGAAAAACCAACAACTGAAATTTGAAGCGCGCACCAGTTAAATTTAAATTATTTCATGTTTAAAAAGTTTTCTTTTTTTATTTTTACCGAATTTTGTTTACTTTTTTTTTTTGCAAATGTGACAACTAATTGAATAAAAATACATGAATGATTTACCTTGATTTTTGATAAATCGCTGGAGTGGCGTCTATGCATTTTTCTAAATTAAATTTCCAAGAAAATTCTATCTTAAGTGATGAAGGATTAAAATTTTTTTTAGGCACCTTATTCCCATCAGGTCGATGATCGTCGACCTCTAAATATTTTCTGATTTCGTCTAATGATGAGTCCCCAAGTAATTTCAAAAGTAAATTGGAAGGAGAATTTTTCAATTCTTGAATAATCTGCAAACATTTAATAGAATCTCCTCCATTGGCACGAAATGAACAATTCCATTTCAAATGAGAGCCAAGGTATTTTTTACATAAAAAGCTAAAAGAATTTCCTTGTTTTCTTCTTAGAAGTTTGCCATGATTTGATAGAGGAAGTTTTGCAAGAGCCTTTATCTCATCAGGATAATGGCTTGGATGCAATTTAGACGTTAAAGTTCTCCCGACATTTTGAATATTCACATTCTCAGGGGAGACATACAAATTAAGAGTTCGTTGTTCTGAATCCCAAACGCATAGGGAGTTTTCAACATCCGAATGTGAGCGACTTATTTGTTCAATCTTTGAGAGGCTAACTCGATGACCAAATCTTTTCACAATCGCATTCCGACGTCCGACATAATAATACCGATTATTTCTTTTCTCGACAACATCCCCTGTGGCTCGGAAGACTTTTTTTCTTGAAAAGATCTCAGAGCTCTCGTCATCAATGAGACAAATTCGTTTCTCACTGCCAATCCATAATTCGCCTTTGCAATTCTCTCCAAAAATTTCCTTCCCGTTTGTGTTATCATAAATTTTAAATTCGGTAAAGCTTAGAGGTTGTCCCAAATCCATTTCTTTCATACTCATATCAAATCTCTCTAATGAAGCCCAACACGAAACTTCTGTTATTCCATAAATATTAAAAATATTCGTTTTATTAAATGACTGCTTTAAATTTTTTATGAAATTATTAGGAAAGGGTTCCCCGCCAAAAACAAGATTACAAACGGGAGAGTTGTTTTCTAAAATATGTGAACGAATTTCTGGATTTAAATTAATAAAAACTGATGGTGTGATTTGAAGAAACGTTATAGAGTTTTCAGGTTTATCCGAGGAAAATAAATGATTGAAGTTGGCATGTAAGAAAGATGGAGATATAATTAACAATTTAGCACCCGAGAAAAGTGCCAAAAATATTTCAATAATACTTGGATCAAACGTTAAAGGTGATGCAAGCGGAATAACATCTTTGGATGAGATTTGTAAACGTTCCCTGTAACAATCAACAAAAAAATATTTAAATTTTTCTTCCCTCTTAATTCATAGCCCTATGGTTCTATCAACTAGAGAATATTACAGTATTTACAATTACACCATATCACAGATAATTTTAGCATGATGCATTGTTTACATGTCAATAGGAGGATGATTTCAATGAAAACCTGAGGCAAACGAGGACATTTCGAAGTATCAACACCGCAGCGCGGGAATAATAACGGTGAAGAAAGATATTGAAATATATATTCGAGTTTATTCAGAGAAATCCCAGTCTTTTTATTTCCATAAAACGGGATCAACATTAGAAATTAGAAATTCCACTGGGAACAATAATGAAGTTAAATTTTTTTCTTAGGAAAGGGGTGGGGGTGGAGTTCATATTATAATTTATATATAAGATTTAAATTTTTCTTACTTGAGATCAATAATATTTGGTACAATGGAAGCCTGCGACACTTGAACAATTTTGGCGTTTCCAGTGCTTCCTGAAGTATTTATGGCATATGCAATCTTTTCGGTCGTAAATGAAACGTTTTTTAATAAAACTCTCCAAAATTCAATCTTCCAATATTTTAATCTAATTGAGAGAAAGCATTCCACGTTTTTGTTTGTAAATAAAGTTCCACTTTTTGTAATTATCAAACTAATTGGAATTTTATTGATTAATGGGTCGAAATCATCCTTTAGGAAGACAAATGAGAGTTTTGCCTTAAGAATCCTGAAAGTATAAAGAAGTTTATTAGTTTATTTATTTATATATAAATGTATATGGCGATTATAAAAATCTTGAGTTATGCAAATGATTTAGGTTTCATAAGGAACAATGAAGAGAGTTGCTCAAAGTCAGAACAAGTCTGGGGCTGCAAGTGAGCTCTTGAACATGGATATTAAAAGGAATCGAGTAAGATTAACTCGACTAAATAAATTAAATTAATTACTAGTCAACACCTCTTTCGATAGACTAGGTTTATTTAGGTATTAGATTCGAGACAATATCAGGCCAGGAAAACAGGAAAATTCAAGCAGGGAAAAGCTGTTATTATGAGAAGTTGTACTCAAGAGACTTCTCAAGAACCTTAAGATAAGGCTCTATAAAACCATCATTTTGCTCGTTGTCTTGAGTGCAAAAATTGGTCGCTAACAATAGAAGAAAATAGGGTCTTTGAAAATAGTGCGCTTAGAAAAATATATGTGTCTTAAATATATATAGAATCAGGAGAATCTCCTAACCTCTGTGTTATTCATAAATCTCATTCAGGTCGTTATTTACTATCCTGCAATTCACATCTAGTTTGGACAAATATCTTTTCTTAAGCACTCTATTATCAAAAACCTTAGAATCTATTTTTAATTTACATAAGGCTTTGGCACCTATACAAGACTACCATGGTATTTTATAAAACTACCATTTTCACACAAGATCCCTATGAAAATGGTATTTTATGAAACCACATTTTCATGGTGGTCTTGTATGTATAGTCTTATCTTAATATACTTCTAAAGACACTAAGCAACTTGGGCATTACATAATAACGGCCGTTGCTTTCTTGGGAAAATAAGATTGAATATTGAAAGAGAAATAGTCTGTTTGAAATTTATTTATAATATTGAAAACAATTTATTTATAATATTGAAAACAATACATACCCAACGAGAGATGTCACAAAAGGAATTTCAAGATCATTTAAAATTCCAATATATTCATAAGTAATATTTAATTTCAACAATTCTTGACAGATTAAATTTGATTCAATCATCAAATCATTATAATGATAATAAAAGTCATGAGGCTGATATATCAAAGCTATTTGTTTATTAAATTTTTTGAAAGTCAAGTTCACGTAATCGATCAATGAAAGTGACTCCATTAATTTAAAAATTTTTCATTAAAAATTTGTTATGTTTATAACCTAAATTAATTTGGCGCCACCATTGAAAGCGCTAACTTGACAAATAAAAATAAAATGAGGGAAGTTACAAGTCAACAACTCATTTTCAATATATGACAAAAAAATTCACATCTTCAGACAATTATTTTTTTTTTATAAAAATTGACTTTTTAATATAATTTTATGTGAAGACCTTTGATTAATTAATTTTTTTTTTTATTTAAATTTAAAAGTTGTGACGTTTGCCAGGCCTACCTTAAAGACGTGAAGATTGGAATAGAGTAAAAAACGAAACAAAATATAAAAAAAAAAAATAATTATATATTAAATAAATAATAAAATTATAATGGAATTAATATTTACAAATATAATGATTCCTTAAAGATGTCATCAATATCAGGAACGCGTTTAATATTCAAATAATGTGTATATAAAATATAAAATTATAATGTTTTTCTTCAAACAAGATACTTCTCATCTAATTTTCGAGTACCAGTAGAAATAGAAACCCCTGCTTTTAACCATGCTGTAGCAACTAGCTCAGTACAATAAA
>JAAAKE020113561.1:0-16367 GCA_010014785.2 Anisolabis maritima
ATATTATGACTTTGATTTTTAATTATTTTTATTTTCAATCTTTTTGGTTTTGTTCGCTTAGGACCATATATCATTTCTTGCCCCATTTGTTGGATGCTTAACAATGACAAATAAATTTTGTGATTATATCGAATAGGCGTTAAGTTATAATTTAATTAAATAAATTAATATTACAATATCAGCAAGCTTTGGGGAAGGAAACGGGAACCCATTAAAAATTATTCCAAGGAGTTAGTCCTTGGATGAATCACAAAATGGCGGAGCTTAGATAGAAAATTATTAAATATATCATTCAACCCCGATAAGTTCCTATTGGCCTTATTCACAATTACTATTATTTAAGGTTATCTAAAATATAATTTTATTATATTTTCATGCTGTTCAGTTATTAAAATATTTTATATTTTTTTTTTAGTCTGGGATTTTTATCCCAAATGCCTCACACTATGATCTTCTAATAGAGAAATCGAATTACAGTCACAATTCTTGGCAAATAATAATAAAATAATTGATATAACTTCTTTTATAAAGTCAGGGAAATCTAAACCGGAAAGATATATTACTGATGAGGATCTATTAAAAGAAATCCAAGTGAAATTCCTAATTGGATATATGATATTTCTACATTAATATCAAATTAAAGAGTTTATTAGATTATCATGTTAAATGATAAATATAATAAAAGAGATTGAAAAACGGCTATCATAATATTTGGGATCTTTTCAAAACAAAGATGAAAATGAGTCATAATAATTGAAACGATTTAAGCAAACGAAAGCCAGGCCTGATCTGTTGTCTGTTGACCCATCGGACCAGGGGATGTATACAGACACCACAGACCACAATCGTGTCGTGTCACCCTATATATAAACACACACACAAACACAGAGAGGGAATCAAAACTCTCGCGACATTGCATCTCGCCAAAAATAATAGCAGAGAAAAAGAGAGAGAGGCTGTTGCTTACGTAAGCAATGGGATGCGAGCCGAATTAAGACGACAGAGATATCAAGAAAAGGTTCGCCAGGTTATTGGTTGAATTCATTTGAACTAAAGAAATAGACCTACTTTGAGGTAGGACTTTTTGTGCAAAAAAAAAAAGATGGGCTCTTAGATCATTATTCTGAATCCACTTTGCAAATCCTGAAATTAAAAAATCCTGTCTCGAAAAAAAAGTTCAATTGGAAAAATAATTAAATGGCCTTTTGTGAACAGAAATAGATATAATGTTTAAGGCGTTCTGACTTGGCTAACTACGTCCTCATTTTTTATTTGTTTCTTCTTTTTATATTTTTCATATTTAATATTTTTCTTAGATTTTAATATAACTCAAATTAATATAAACATAAATTGTTTTCGATTGATAATAAAAAATAAGAGATAAAAACAAATAAATAATGGTCCGTAATGGCAAAAAAATGACACTTGAAAATGATAAATATATAAATAATATACAAGACACTTCCGTTATTATCAAAGACAAGGATGATTGAATTAATTATGATAATAAAATGGGTTATATCATATCACTTATTTTAAAAATATTAAAAGTTTAAAGCTGCACTGCATACATTCAAATAAAAGTTATTATATAATAAAGATCAAGAAAGTTGATTGTTGACTAAAAAGGATAAATTTTCCTTCTTCATAGAATAATAATAATTTATCATTCATCATATTCTACTATTTATCTTGAGTAAGAGAGGAATGACCAAATTGAATCATTTGTCAGGGATTCCGTCAAAACTTTAGCTGACTTCATACATATTTTGTCCATATTGTACATGATGATTTTGTGCATGCGCAAATTGGTCCGAGAAGGACCGGGATAATTCTTGTTGGTAAAGTTAGTTCCCAGACAGAAAGTATAGGCATAAGGATTCCAGTTTGGTTAGTTTAGTTTTTTTTTTTAGTCTTTTCGTCATCTGAGGCTATATAGACATTAAACAATATAAATAATATTTATTTACATCAATTTCTATCCAATTGATTTAAATAAATTATCATCGGACTGCCTGAGATTCGAACCCACACTCCTTGACTTCTAAGATCATCAATACTAACTATGTCACTATCTTTAAATCTCTCAGCCAGGGGGAGAGAAGGGGGGAGAGTTTATTGGTTAACTCCCCCTTCCCCATTTGGGAAGGGAGCAGAAGTATTGATATTTTATTTGAGTCTATTATTTGGTTGTTGTCATTAATTGTTTGCATATAACAATTACACGTTGTATTGGTGCTAAACTACAGCCATGTTTGGTAATGTGCCAATAAAAATAGATTTATTTACATATTTATTCCTACAAGGATAAGACTAATTCTTTCCAATGTAAAAGTTTTATTTAAACTAATTTGTTTTGTTTATTGTTTAGCTTTCAATGTCAACGTCAGTTTTAAAGGATATCTGTTTGAATCTATTTTAATATTATATAGTCTCTTTTAACGTTCAACGACTTCTCTCTCTCTATCTCTCTCTCTCTCTCTCTTATGCTTCCTTACTATTTTTTAATGAATATTTTAATTTTAGATATTAGATTGTGTTAATAGACATGAGAAAAATGAAGAAAGGGGTAAAAAAGCAAATAGTATTTTTCAACAAATAATAATGACCATCATTAAAGATAAAAAACAAACTAATTTCTCGAATTAGCACCCCTCTCCTCACTTGGGCCGAAAAGCGGAAGAAAATGTAAATAAACAGCATATTCAAGTTCGAAATTGCTGAGAATACTAGGGGAACAAGATCCCTTCCGTTGCCATTTGATCTTTTTTTGGACTTGTGAGGGATGTGTGAGGTAGTGCTCAAGACTTCTGGATATAAAATTTCGTTTTTAGATAATTAGTAAGAGGATTTGCAAAATCATAAATAATAATTATTTGGCATCCTTATTTAACAAAATTATGTAAAAATGATTTAATGATTTTTTTATTTTTTAGAAAAAGATATCTTTTGATCTATTTTTAAAATACAATTTCTTTGAAAAGTTATTTTAATCTCGAAAGTGTTTTCTTTTTTGGTCGAGACGAGATATATTTATAGGAATTGTTAGGAATTGTCATTCAGGCCAGAGTTTCTTTTTTTTTTTATACATCTCGGTCAAAATGCCGACTCAATTACAAACTAACTACTTCCCGATTGGATTCTAATGAGTAATGCCAAAAAAAAGAAAAGAAAAGAAATAGTGGAAATATATTATATAAAAAGGGCTCGGAAAAGGAAAATAATAATTCAACAATAGGCCTATTTACCAGCATTGATGAAAATTGTTGTAATTAGAAAATAAAGAAAATTTTTCGATTTTTAAGAAAAATAGCTCAAATAGGATACATATTTTTTTTCAGCATCATATATATTATATATATAGCTTTTCATTCATATTATTTTTAAAATTTAGTTCTTTTGACTAAATTATTCAGTTTGTATGGTGATCGTATCTATGTTACTATTAACAATCACAACCAAACAAGAAAAGCATAATTTTTTTGAAATTTTGCTATATGGGCCGCCACGCCCGGCGTAGCTGAAGATAGGAAGTTCTTTCAATTAGCTCTCATCTCTCCCAAAAAAATATAGTTTATTTATCAATTAAAATTAAAAAATTAAAAAAATTTGATTCTCCAATTGAGATTCTTGATATTCCATCGAAAAAAGGGCTGCCCGATCTCCTCTCCATCCCTCGCCCAAATACGCTCTATCTCAAATACGTATATTCATAATGTGCCGTAATTTCTTCAATTTATAAATTCATTTCTCTTTTTAAGCAAGACATGCTTATATGTATTTCAGTTATCTCTTCCTAACATTCCTTTAAGGTGAGGTGTGTTACAATAACAAACAATTGTTTTAAATCAATTGGTTTATGGAAATTTTTTATAGATTTTTAATTACTTAAAGCAGAGATGATTTGAATTTTAAATAAGCGAATGTGAATGTAAATAAATGAAACTATCATGATCATTATCATGAAGGTGTAAATACCTCGCGGACGTTTCTTTTAATCCTCATTTAAAGGCAGACGAACAAACAAAATAAAACGACAAAAATCCTAATTGAAATGGCGTTAAAGCTATAAATATCCCTTGAAAACATCTAAAATAGTTCCAAGAACAATCACGCTCTTTGAAAATACCGAATCAAAAGCTTCATTCTTCAAACTAATTTTTTTTTAATGCATTTGGTCTAAAATTTCTATGTATCATTGAGTCTTTGTTTTAATAATAGGAATTAATATAAAATTTAATCCGATGGGCTCTTAAGCGGGTATTGATGCTTTTGCCCCCTCTACCCCTTCACATTCTGAATGAAACGATTTTCAAAGAATTTTCAAAATGACAACTCTGTCAGTAAAATATCTTTCACAAAACTATTGGTAGATATAAATAATAATATAAATTTTTATGAATTAATCGTCTGCCGACAAAAATATAGAAAATATTAATAGTATATAAGAGATCACATGATCAAATGAAATACTAATTACAAACATATGATTGCACTAAAAGTATGATGGTGGTTGTGTGTATGTTTCTGTCTTTTATTTTTGAGTTGATTACCATTATCGAATCATCATCTGATATATTATTATTACAATAGATATTTTCAAGATGTCGTTCTTCTGATGAAAGATGAAAAATAATCTAAAAGAATAAATGAGTTGTGAAGACACACCGAGCACTCACACACTTGTAAAAAGTATTTCAATAAATAACAATCCTGCCAAAGTTTTACGTAAATTGGCCTAAATCCAACTGTGTTTGATATTTTTCTCTTTGTTGCCTATCGATTTGCATTTATTAAATATATTTAATATGTTCGTCCATCAGTGTGTTCCGCACTAATATTTAGTGGAATTTTGAAAATTTCTGAAAAAATTTAATTCTTTTATCGGGACAAAAAAACTGTTGTTATATATCAATAGGTTAGGGGTTAGATTTATGTGGCTACCGCCCTCCAATGGGAGAGTCACTTAGGCCAGTAATGGCCCATTGTGATCCCATTTGGGCTTCTGGGGGTGGGATTATCTCCCACTTTCCTAGCCCACGAGGAGACTTCTGGCAAGTTAGAAATAATTGCACCAGCCGGACTCGAACCCGTACTCTAGATTGGTAATCGGCAGCTTATCCGTCTTAGTCATTGCCTCTTGTATATCAATAACAAAAGGAAAAAAACTAGGGAGTTTTCATCCTTCTCTTTTTCTCATTTTTCCATTTCAAAATGTTCTATGGATTGGGGTAAATTTAGGGGGAAGGGACGCATATTGACCAGACCCCTTCCTTGAGGCCTTAAAAATATACAAATATCAAGACGCAATTTTACTAATGAGGGAAAAAATGAAAAAATTTATAAAAATAATATCTAGTAAGAACCACTTGAAAAAATAGAAACTAAAGATAAAAAAAATTTTATTTGGGCCCATCTCTTAAATTCAGTTGCCCCCCTCCCCCCCTTCTCAAGACAGGAATCGTGGCCTACCTACTACTGTCTATGGCTCATAAAGATTTATACCTCGTCGCGTAATTGGGGAATTATTATAAATAAATACAAAAAATGGTTGCCACTGTTTTTAGATATATAAAACAATTCAAATATCCCCACTAAAATAATTAAATATAAAATACAGGTTTATTTCGTAATTCAGCTATTATTCCTTAAAAATTGCAATATTGATACCTCTACATTTTTCTTTTTTGATTTTTCTCTTTATAAATTTCTTTGTAATAAAAACCTGTATTGTTTATAATTCGGTGAATTGAAGATTTACAAATATATAGATAGGAATCATCGAAATATTGAAACAAAGAAATTTAATACAATTCTTGCCTTTCTTATACAAAATTATGAAATTAATGTGCAAGAGAAGTTAATACATATATTTTCTATACTATTTTGGCTTTCATAATTTTTAATACTTTTGAATAACAAAGAAGAATGCTTCAAAAACTCCCGTAGAAATAAACCGGGAAAGAGGATAAAACTGAATAATTATGTATTAATATATAAAATAATTTTGTTTTTGTTACTAATAATTTTTTAGTACTTCAGCGAATTCAGATTTATCAAAGCAGTCTGTCCGAGGTATTTCTATATTTAATTCTATATATATAGCGTCCAATATTTCGTATAGAAGAACAGGATCAGCCAAAAGAATGAAAAGCCTGTTGATCTCAGAGACGTTTTGAGACAAATTTATTTTCTTAACATGCTTTTGATCCTGCAAAATATATACAAAATATTATTCTTCATATTGTTCCTTGCTACAGAATTAGAGGTCTGGTTTCACGTATGAAAGATCAGTGGTTCGCTTCTCGTCCTGAGCGAGAAAATTTTATTTTTATTATATTGACTTAAATAAATAAGGACGAAGTATATATGGCCTTAGATGCCGAAAAATACTTAAAAAAAATTATTCTTCAAAGAGGCCATTATTAATTAATCCTCCAAATTAATTTGAATATGGACATAAAATATTTATTTAATAAGAAATGCCAATTTCAGAGTTATAAGGGCACATTTGATTTAATTTAAATGGTTTTATTTATTTTATAATTTTTATTTAAAGATATAAGTATATATTTTTTAGATATAAATTCACGTGTATATATATAATGATAAATTATTTATTTTAACTCTGAACATTTTTTTTATTATTTGAATACCTTTAGGCACCAGAAAGGTGATGTCATTCTCTTAAGTTATTAAAACTAATTAAGACTGAAGGATATAAGAAATGTAAAAATTAAAAAAAATAATACGCTATAAAATATATTTTCAAGGAAATACTTTATATTTAGATATGAAACAAAACATTCCTTGAGGATTTATTTTCTTAAAAAATAAATTAAATGTTATAGATTTATAAGCTATATTACTATTTGGCTAACCCATTTTAATTATAATAACAATTTGAGTATAAATAATTCATTAATAGATTTTCCGCCAGTTCTTTTGAATGAGTATATGATGTTTATAAAGTCAACTTTAATGTTTGGATCAGACATGATAAAAATGAACTCGCATATTCAGGTCCGGGTAAGGAGGAGAGGACGGACGCTAAAGCTAAAGGGGTGCTTAAGAGTATATATTAATATATATAAGAAGATATTAAATGAAAAAATGAAGAGGAAAACTGGTGGAGAGCAAAAGACGGGCTTGTCTTAGGTGCAAAATTTTTAGCCTTTTTTTAAAGAAATCTCACAATGTTAAGGTGTTGAGGAACGGTTTTTTTTTTTCAATTACGTGTCTCGGGTTAAGAAAATGGAGGAAACAACATGGGGCGCAGAAACCAGGAGTACAATTAGCTCACATTTGAGTGGAAATACTATTCATATCAAAAATAAGTAGATATGTGTTATCTTTTGTTTTATTTTAATTAAGTGTTAATTAAGAATTGGGAGAGGTATGTGAAATTAAAAATATTCATAGTTAAATATGAATTATGATTTTGGTTTTCATGTATATCTTTTATTAAGAGAAACAAACAAGATTATATTTGGCTTTTTTTTTTATACGCATAGTATTTAATAATAATTGTACCCCCCTTCGTCACCTCCCAAATTTTATTTTAAACTTAAAACTAATCATTAAATTGGGGCCAAGTTTATACATGAGTAAGTCTTTTTTACCCGCCAACCCCTAAAAAAAATATTACTGCGCTCCTTCGTTCATCCCTTTCACATTCATAACCGGGTAAAATCGACCGCTCTGCTGATTTTCTGGCGGCTCTTATAAATTTTGTTTGTTATTTTTTTATTAATAAATTTTCTAATTACGATACAACTTTAAAGAAGGTATTTTATGGAACTCGCAAAATATATTATATAGCTTGCCCGTATATTAGAAATTAATAAAATGCATAAAAGAACTTATTTTTATTAAAAAATTAAAGAAATTGGTTATTATCAAATTTAATATGTAATTGTCTATCGATACATTAAAATTTCTAAAGGACACTAATAAATTAATTTGAAAAAATCTTACCGGAAGAAGGGATGTGGCGAAGGGTTGATCCAAGTTTCTGAAAGGTCTGCGTTAGTATTGTTAGAGGGTTGTGGTTGAGCGAGGGCGTCAATGGTCTGTTGCTCCTCTTCAGCACCAACTGCAAGTTGCACGGCGACGGTACTAGACGCTGGAGCCAGGCAGCCCAAGCTCGAGGCAAGTAGGTGCTCCCAGGGCCCCTCGCTGCGTTCTAGAAGGTAACACAGGTCCATTCATGACTAAGCCCGGCGCACTTCTGCTCAGCTCATTCCCTCCTTCCATATGACCCATCGACGGACAGACGGAAAAACAAGAAAGACAAGAACCGGTTCTTTCTAGTGTTAACAATGAAAATGCACACAATTTTTTTTTTTGCAAAAACTTTCGCTTAACATTCTTTTATTCAAATAAATCAATAAAATATGCATAATTTAACTTGAGAATTTGCAACATCATTCTAGGGAGGAATTTGAACAAAAGAGATCTCCATTAGGTACTTTAAAAATCTTTTTATAATTTCATTTCTCATCTAATTAATTAAATAATTTTTCCTAATAAAATTATTTATTTTAATAATGAATGATCACTTATTAGTTTTTAAAAAATAAAATTAAAAGTTCAAAAAAAATTATTTTAAAAATTTAATCGTATTCTTGATACTATTATAAACTCTCTCTTTTAATATAAAAAACGAATTTTTAATTATTTATTTTCTGAAAAAGATAGTAGGTGATTTAAGGTGATCTAAGAAATAAATGTATAAGTTAATAAATATTTGGGATTCTAGTTAATGGCATATCGGAAAAGAGGGAATCAAGATCTCCCCCCAAAAAAAGGAAAATTAAATATTAGAAAAAGAAAATTGCTACCGCTCCTAATACTAGTAGTATTAGTCATGGATGTATTTATGATGCCCGTCCGGGATATGATGACGTTTGTACAATTTACAAGTGATTTCGAAAAATTAGCCTTCCCTCCCCATCCTACGAAATGTCCAGATTTTGGGTCTTGCTCAGAAAATTTTTCCTTTTCCACCATTAGCATCCCTCAAAATGAATTCCTAGTCATGTAAAGGTCCATTATTAATTACTCCCCTTTAGATTTAGATTAGAATGAAAAGGATCCGATTGAAAACATTAATAGCCGGTAAAAATTAGTATTTAGGATGATGAGTTAGAGATAAGAAATAAAAATAATTTTAGAGTGCAAATAGAAGACCTGAGAACTAATAGATTTGTGATTTGTACTCGAATATGAATGAATTCTTTAAAGCATGAAAGGTCTCAGATAGATGGGATGAATTATATTATTATTCAAATAATAAATTAAATAAAGTGAGAAATTCTAATAAGCCTCTCCGATAAATTGAAAATATTAATATTTTATTTTTTATAAATTTTCACTATGGGTCATTCCCAGTCCCAGGATTGTACTTGGAGATCTTGTTTTCTAAATATACTGTACTTACTACTAAATATACTTGTATTATAAATACGTATATAAATCTGGGAACTAATTAGTAATGATTATTTTAATTTCGATTTATTCATCAAGCGAATAAAAACCTTGAGGATTTATTGCCATTTTATAGGCTTTAAAAGTTGGTAGTTTACAACTTTTTTACTAATAAAAAGGGTGGAACCTCTAATTCAGAAAATTTTTATTTTTGATTGAGGTTGCCACAAAAATGTAAAAATGGTCACCTATGAATAGGGGCTAACTGTTACAATAAAGACTTCAGGGTTTGAAACTTCGCATAATAAATATCTTTGTACATTATATATCACCGGCAAAGTAAAAATATCACAACTTCATATTTAATTTTTTGGAGAAAGCAGCAAAATGATAAAATTCTTGTCCTAGCTTGCTTACATATGGATATTTATTAAAATAAATTATTAATTATAGGTCGAGTTCCGAGGCTCGGATAAAATCTAAACTGGGTAACTTATCCGTCATTATCAATGTATAATTATAAAAATAAAAAAAAAATAAGTATAAATAACTCCTGCCTTTTCTTTGCTTATTATCTAAATAAATTTTAATAAATAATTATAAGAAAAATTTACCTCCAGTATAATATAAGGCCTGATATTACGAATGTGTACCAAAAGTTTATATTTGAAGATTTGTTGACGTATCATCGTTTTATTTATTATTTGCTCTGATTATGAGGAGTATTCCCTTCTCAAAATTTTTCCCATCAGCCAAAATCTTTAATATGTCGCTTAAATTTCCATATGTTCCAGAGATTTGCCACTGTTAACAGACTTATTGGGCTTTGTTCCATAAAGAAATTCAAGTCTTTCGAAATACAATCCGTAAGTAATTTCATTGAAAATCTAGAGCAAAGAAGAAACGAACATAGAAGTACAAGGTGCTTCAGTTTGCTTGCAAAGTTTGAAGGCCAAAAAGGTTATTGACTAAAGGAGAATGTATTACTAAAAAGGATTATGTCACATTTGTTGATGGCCTTGATCGTCTGTCTAGGTCACTGCCATAAGAGAATTTCCCTGAGGATGCCGAATTGGTTGGTGGGGTAAACGTTATCTCTATTTGTTAAATATTTTTCAGCAGTTAATGAAAATAATTCATGTTATTCCTTTCAGCATTTCGGGTAAAAAATTATTTTTAAACATTTAACTCCAACTTCGAACAATATTTCTAATTTCTAATTAATATTTTTTTTTTAATTATCTGACATTACATTTATTTAATGGCGTCATATTTGAATTAAATGATCTGTGACATTTCTTATTTTCCATAATTTTAATGGATTTAATGGCAGAGGTATGAATAAAGAGCCTTAGGGGCCGAAAAAAAAACTTTAAAAAAAGTATGAATAAGAAAATAAAGTGTCAAGCAGAGGAGCCCACACCCTAGCAACCTAAGAGTAAGGAACTCTCTCAGTATAAGTTGTATGCTCCTTGCGATGACTATTTCATTACTGGGAACTATTTTCTAGGGGGCAACTCGTTCACTGGGTAACTAGCTGCTCTTTTAAAAATCTTGTAACTGAAAATTTCCACTTGAAAATTTACATTTATTAAAAACATTTATTTAATCTTTAATCTTTAGTGAAGATTTTTAGTTTATTAGATTTCATTAACCATCTAAGGTGTTACAGAGGAAATGTAAAATAGGCAGCAATCCTCTTTAGGATGATTTGCTGATTTTACCCATTCTGATTTATTTCTTCATAGTATTTTAATATTTCACCAAAAGCCTACACATGCGCCATTGATTGCTTAATTTTGTTTTAATTAGAAAAAGAAAATTTCTAAATATGATAAATAAGATAATTACATGTATATTTTCTGTTATTTATTAAAGATATTTTTGTATCATATGAAGATACTCATGGGTAAAAAAAAGAGCAGGAAGCAATAAATTGTGTAGAGGTTAAGAGTGAGAGGAATAAAAAAGTTGATCTCTAAGTCAGACGGCTTGGTGTCTTTTCGTAAGAAAGAGTAGCGAATAAATAAACAGCACGGATGAATCAATATCTATTCATAATTTTTTTTTTTATTATTTTGTAGTTTTTATGTTTATCCTTATTATTAAAAACAGCCATTTCTTACTAACTCAATGTAATATCTTCATAAAAATAGTTTTTTAGAATAGGATCTAATGTTCTGCACAGACAGTTGTTTGTTCGCAGCTAAAACCGTATTTTTTTTATTAAAAACAAGTCCAAGATTTAATATTGAATACCACCCCTTTTAGCACTCAGACAACTCGTCCTCTGAAAGGGACTTTAAGAAAGAATTCTCCCTAAATGATTGACATTTCGAAGGGAGTAAGCTAGCTATACGACAGTGCCGAGAGTGTTCCTCTTCAAAGGCATCTTTAGCTCATTGTAGATTATTGATGAAAGGCCCGGAGTAGTAATAGATATAGTATTTGTAAGAAAATATATAGGAAGGGGAGGGGAGGGATTGGGAAATAAAAGCAACTCCATGAGGATAAATATCCAATTATGGACCCAAGACACAGACACAAGGATAATAAAATCAAGAAGAATATAGTACTTAGTAGTGAGTTTGTGGGCCATGAAATCAAAGTTGAGCCCTTAAGAGATCTAATTCAAAGATTCTACAAAAATGAAAAAATCTACTATATTGGAACAGTAAAACAGGAAGTAAAGAAAAAAAAACTTGAGAAGTGGAGTTTCATCAAGACTCTAAAATATAAAAAAAAATTAATTCCAAAAACTAACGTGTCAAAGGTCAAAACGTAGAACTGAGGTCAAAAATCATTAATGTTTTTCGTACTATGTGTAAAAAAGTGTCAAATGTCAAAACATTCACATATCAAGAAATTCATCGTAAATTGAAATTTTATAAGATACAAAAGCTAGTAGGGAGGGAACAAACCAAAAAATGTCATCTTGTAAATAGAACTAGTTTATACTATGCATCCTAAAGTGTGACTTGTGATACATTTTATGCTAGGACTATCTATATAGAGAGTTTCAATTCCTTTGAAAGTGATAGTATAAAAAAAAGATTAAAAAGAAGCCATTGTCTTGGTTTCCTAAGAAAACCTCTAAAGTCAATTAATGATTACATTTTCTTACTCTGGATATTCTTTAACATTAATTAAAATAGTATAAATTAAAAGTGGAAAGAAAAGTCCATTTTATTTTGTTTATTTAATTAACATTTCGATATACAGAGTTGTTGAGAGTGAGAGAATTTTATCTATATATTTAGAGTATATAAGAATAAGCTTAAAAGAAATGAGTATTTATCTAAGATAATATGCCAGTATCAAAAGTGATTTAATTATTTCCTGACTTAGAAGAGATTACTTGTCAAAATTTCAATAAATAAATCTCAGAAACTTTTTTCAAAGAAAAATTACTTAGCAGTAAGAAATGAAAAGAGAAAAAAAATTAAAAATATAAGTATTCTATTCTATAAGATATATTTTAACAGCCGAATTAAAAAACAATTAAAATAGTATTTTGTTATATAAGCCCGAGCCCTTATGGGTTACAGGTTACCCCCCCCTAAAGTCTACTGTGACCCCCTTCCTCCCTAACAAAATGTTGAAATTACCAAGCAAAATTAGCCATGGGCCAGACAGCTGGAGGGGTAAGAGATGAATATTATTAATTAATTAATCATTGGCAATTGTAATATATGGTTTGTTTAAGGTTAAAAATAAATTTGATAATCTAAAATGAAGGGCAGATTTTACGTAAATAAATGAAAATATATAGGCATATGTATGTCGTTGGAAGTCCTTGATGTCTAAAGTTTTTAAGAATTATTTATTCCCGGAATTTTTTAAATTGAATTGAATTTTTTGTGGTGGAGGGACAGATTTATTTTTAATTAAGAGGAAATTCTAAAAATTAATTGTAATAATAAATTCATTATAATTTTATGATAATATAAATTACAAGTTATAGAGATAATAAATATTTTTTACAATTCGTATTAAATTAGAATTTGGATCATTTGTTTAGGTTCATGGGCAAAGAAACTAAACCACTTTTTAAGGGGATGACCTTTTTGTCCACATCGGCTTTAAAAAAATCCAGATGACGACGTAGATATCTATCGAACTTAGAATTTGGGACAATTGATTAATAGTCCCAATATTATATTGTTTATTATTTAAAAAAAATTTTAATTAAAATTTTATCCTTACTATATTCTAATAAGTTATGTTATTTTCATATTTCCCCTATAAAATTTTATTCATATAGGAAATAGAGAAAAACCTGTTGCTTTCAATCCATTGCAACAAATGACGTTTATTTTTGAGCTAGAAAAAGAAAAGGTCTAGATTTGCCTTGGGGAGGCCATTACGCCATTGCCTCCTTGTCTTAGATCCAAGGATTTAAGAACAACCTCATCAAAATTAGTAAAATTTGAGGGGATAAACTTGAAAAACCTAATTTTTTTAATATTTCAATTTATTTTTTGCGTAAAATAAATTTTAAAAATAATTATAATTTATTAATCATAATATTAATTTTTAATCCATCGACTAAATAATCCGGATTAAGTTAGGTAGTTAGATTATAAGAAATATTAAATGATTAATCATCATTTTAAATTATGATGCATAAAAATAAAGATAAGATGTCTTACATTAATGATGAGAAGCTTAAATTCCTTTTTGGTTAAGCCCATCCCTTCTTTGTGAAATAGGACTAAAACTTTTATAAAACTCTTTAATACTATTGTTTTTAAGGACTTGTAAAAGAGAATAAAGATAAAATTCTAGAAAAGTTCTTTTGAATTAACATGTATTCGTTATTTTATCGAATTTCTCTCACTCTCTCTCCCTCTGTCTCTTGACAATGAAATGTTGGCTCCAACCGCCTTTGGCCATCCTATCTCTGATTGGACAGTTTAGAGTCCATTTTCAACCATTTTATATATCTGATTTTTGAATTTTTTTAATACAATCAACTCAAATTTCTCGTCTCACATTATGCCCTCCCAAAGATTCAAAAAAAAAAAAAAAAATAAAATAAAATAAAAAAATTTATAAAAATAATGTCTATCCTTGGCCAGAAAGTTTTTTCAAATATTTCATGTTATCTCAAAAATATTTTGTTAATGAAAATTATAATATACAATACCCAGGATTTATTTAAAAGGCTTATATTTAATAGAAAATTTATATATATTTCAAACAAAGCCCTACCTAGTCGATATATATTTATATTTATATATTTAAATCATTTTTAATAAAATAAGAAAATCATAAATTACTCGGTGTTTAAAAAATTAAACATCTTTAAGTTGAAACAGACATTTTTTTTTGTAAATTAAATAATTAAACTTTCAAATTCCTCATGAAATTTTTATAATAGAAATAAATATTTATTAGATACCTTTGTAATCGAAAGAGTGACACAAACAAAAAGCTCAATGATAAAAATAATAATTAACTAGAGTTTATTTTAGTCACTGAACACTTTTCAATCTCACAACACATTCTTTTCTTATTTCTTTTTTAATACATACCGACTGTTTCAAAAGTAGAGTTTCTTTTTTTTTTTTATGATCATCTTTTAAAATAAATAAGGTCACTATTCTATTAAAAAAAAAAGAAACGATTTAACTTATGAAATCGGTGGTTCGTACATATAAAAACTATAATTTTCAAAAAAGAAAATTAGGAAATAAAAATGTTTTTATCTTTAAATCTAAAAATTCCTCAAAAATTTATTTATGGTTTTTTGGATCATCCTGGATCTCTATCATAAACTCTACGTGTAGAGAGCTGTGTCAAGCTATGCTCTGAATGACAGTCTCTTTGCAAGGAATAGGTTATTGCTATTTCTAACCCGGTCTCTCTTATTCTTTCTTAAATTTATAATAAATAAGAAGGAATTCTTTCATAAACGGTCTAAATCTTGCAAGAAGTTCTTAATTAAATGGGAATGGGAATATTCCTAAGGATATTATGATTTGGGGACCATTCTAAAAATCTAAACCTATTTATATAAAGATTTGATTTATGTTTAAAGAAAAAAATCTTAGAATTTTATCGGAGACTTTTATGATACAAACTTGTCACGCTATGGATCAATTTGCACCCTATGTGATTTATTACACATATATAAAAACAAATTCTCACATGACTAAATAAACAAACAAACGATATCAAATCCAAAACTCCCCCTTTAGAAAAAATTCATAATTATATTTTCTTCGAAAAGAATTATGAATTATAATATAATTAATACTATGTTGGTAAAAAGTTAATGATTATAAACAAATCATGTTAAGGAAAAAATTTAAGAACTTAACTTATTAGAAAAACTATTAACTATTAAATATATCTTTTCTTTCTGAAGTTACCTTTAATAAAACTATTATAAAAGGAACTTTTAATTTAAAAGATCCATTTTGTTTTATCATTAATTTAAAAGTAATCCAAAATTTGGAAAAACTAAAGATAGATAATAATAGACGAAGAATTCTCATTTTCAGAGTTTTTTAATTTTTGTTACTCAAATATTTTCTAGGATGTATATGTTGGGAGTCTGAGGTAGGAATAACATCCATTAAAAAATTAAATCACATCCTATGATGATCATTTAAAAAATTTTCCGAATTTTTCCTTCATATAGCCATTTTGAAATTTTATCATACTTTTTTCTTAGGAATGTTTCTCCCTTTCTATTATGACCACTATTCTCACCATCATTGGCCTTTGTTTTAATGCTAGTAATCATTCATTTCAATTCCCGTGCACATCACATTGAGAAATATCGGAATATAGTATAGAAAACTTAAATAGTATAAATATTAAATTGGGTGTATGAAAATTTTAATTCAACAAATTAAAAAGTGACACTCTAGTGTCTTGTTTGTTTTGGGATACCAGGATATAATATGTGAAAACGAAGGATTCTTGTG
>JAAAKE020113572.1:0-19833 GCA_010014785.2 Anisolabis maritima
TTGATATAAATAAATATGCCTGGATTACAAGTATCGTAATAAATTTATACATGTATCGTTGAAAAGTCTATATGGCCAAAAAGACTAAAAAAATAGAAAGAAAAAGATTATAAGCCTAATAATTTTTTTTAGTCTCTTCGGCATCTGAGGCCATTTAGACTCCGTCCATATGTATTTAAATTAATTGGTAGCCAATATATTTGAATAAATGTTTATCGTTCAGAACGGGAAGCGAACCGAAGTGACCTTTGGTACGTTGAGCCAGTCCTCTAGCTCTGCACACCAAGGCTTAAAAAAAACTGCAGAATTTCTATTAAAGATAGTAATAGTGCTTTCTTATGCAAGTTTTAATTATTATGTAAGTTGTTTTTTTTTTTTCATGTTAATTAATGGACTTTAAAGAAGAAAACACAGCGCTTGTTTAAAATTTATTGTTACTGACAGTATTCTAGAATATTTCTGATTCCCTTTGAAAATAATAACATAATCAGGTCTATCACGAAGTTATAAGAGGAGAATTCGATTTTCTAAATTTTTCCAATTCTGAAAATACAAAATGGATGATGATTTAAGGAATAGCTTGAGAAAAAAATAAAATAAAATTCGTTAAATAGATTAGCATTATTTCTAGATTGTGAAATTGGGAGAAAATAATGCCAGTTTTTCCAAATATACTCTCCAAATATTTTGAGTGACCAGAGTTCATATAAATGTAAAAAAAATTCTAGTAAGTAATAAGTAATTTTTTGCAATCATGTAATTCTTGGTAGATTTGTGTGGTGAAGATGCGTTGGCGTAGTGACAGCCAAATTGATAATAAAATAACTGAGAAATTTTGGTTTTTTATTTTGTTTTAATAAAAATTTATGTGCGCCAGTATTAGTTTTTTTTTTTATTGGAAGTGCAACTGAGTGACTGGCTGCTAATAGATGAGTCCAGAGGAAGATATTAATTAATGATCTAAGGATCAGAGATTAGTCAGGGCCAATTAATTTAAATAAATATGAACAAAAAAAAAGAGTTAAGGAAGATAAAATTTCAAGGTTCTAAAAAAATCCCAATTTTTTATTTTTTTACTTTCTCCTATCTATATATGTAATATATAGTACTAAACTATTGCGATTGCAAAAGAAATCGAGGTAGAGACTTCAACAGAAATACACATTTTGAGATCCTCTGAGCCTAAAAAAAACTTGGTGTAATGGCCACTAAGGTAAGGAAAATTGTGTTATGTGATGTCACAGCATAATTTTGGCGCGGGTCCTGGTAGCTGGTTCACAATTTTATTTACCTTTTATTTTTAGAGATTTTTCGTTGTGTGTATTAATCCAACGGTTGTCAACCGGTGAGAAAATTTTGGTACTCCGCAGGAAAATCTGGATATTATTTGCACTTTTTATATTTAATAATTATAAAACAAAAATAATATTAAAAAAAATTCTTCTATTCTGAAAGATAATTTTTGTAAAGTTTTTAATACATTTTAATTTGAAAATTACAAAGTTGCAATTGCCTTAAAAAAATTACATTTTTACATTTGCTGGAAACATCCAAACTGCAATAATTAAAACTGGACTTGAAATAAATTCGGCTCTCCAAAAATTGCTTGAATCAAATATGGAATAAGCTTCAATTATTTTTCAATAATTAAATAGCCTTTAAATATTTTCTCATGAATAAATAAGCGTTTAAAATTTTGTTATATTAAATAGATGCATTGCAAATTAATAAATTGCAAGTTCATTATTTTACAAATATAAAAAATTCATACTAATGGTCAACGGAATTTCACATTTTGAATTTAGTGGACCGTGAGATCTGAAAGGTTGACCTCTGAATTAATCAATTATTAAAATTATAAAAAAAATGTAAATTTATTAATTTGGCAATTAAATTCCGCCCCCTCCCCCCCTCGTGGTCGAGAGGTCAAAGATATTGCAATTGTCAGTATTGATAACCTTCAAAGCCAAGGGGTGTGGGATTTATTTAAATCATTTGGATACCAATTAATATAAATGTGATATGCCTATATCAATAATCTTGTATATTATATATCGTTTAAAAATCAATATGGCCTCAGATGCCGAAAAGACTTTTCAAAAAAATCCGTTTATTAATAAGCATAGGAATTAAAAATATTTATAATTTGTTACCATGGCAACGGGTCTTCCTATCTTTTCTATAGGATACTTGAAATTCAAAATTATGGGCGCCGGAGAGTAGAACAACAGCCACCAAGATCTACGTTGCTAAGCAAGGCCAAGCAGTCCTGAACCTCGGATTGGTGTCCCCGAGAAACAACACTGTGAAATGCACGCCGGAAGCCATCGATATGGATTTACTTACGTCATATTACAAATATTGGCCTTAGCTGCCAAAAAAGAGTATAAATGAAATAAAAAAAAAAAAAAAAATGCGGGCCCTACATTATTTTGAGGTGGAAATGATTAATAAATCTTAAAGATCATTCTGTTTATTTTACATACCGCCAATTTAATCAATATATCAGTAAAGTGAACTCCAAACTATTTGGGGGAAGATACGGCATGCATTTCAAAGATCATCTAGCAAATAATTGTTTTATGAATTTTAATTAAAATCGTTGAGAAAATCGAACATAAATATTATTTATATCGTTTAAAGTCTATAAGCCTCAGATGCCGAAAAAACTAAAAAAAAAAAAAAAAAAAGAAAGAACCAAATTAAAGGCTGAGATTTTATATTTAAGCTAGTTATGCTTGCGCTTCAAAGCTTTTCAATAAAATCTGCCAAAGAATACTAGTACTTTACTGGAGTACTTATTTCGTTTTAGAAGATTTTCTCAAAATGCGCTCTAACGATTTTGATTAAAATTCATAAAACAATTATTTATTAGATGATCTTTGAAGTCTATTAACCCTTGTCCGCCCTAAAATTATTTGGAGCCCACTTTACTCTTGAATGTTTTGAGGCTTTTTGTGATTTTCTCTTAAACTACTCTAACGATTTTGATTAAATTGACTATATATATAAAAAAATTAGATAATCTTTAAGATGATCTAATCATTTTCCATATATAGTATATTTCTATGATGGTTAGTCAAAGGAAAAAATAAAAAAAAAATATCATTTTCCACCGCTAAATAGTGTGTGGTGAGAGTCTGTCGCAAAAAATCTGGTGTAATAGCACCACACAATTTTCATTACCTAGGTTAAGATAAAGTTGTGTGATAAACGGTCGTCCCACCAGATTAATTAGGTTGGGCCCAAAGATTTTTCTATCAAGGCTCTCGAGCTATCTAAATCAGCCCCCGATAATTGTTTAATATTATGCACGTAGATATATCATTTTTTATTGTTTAGGAAATACCATTTGAAGATTCTTTGATGAATTATTTATCATGTTTGTTTATAGTAGAGAAGATAAGCTTTTTATATAATATATAAAAATATTTAAAATTCCTCAATGATTGAATGAATTTTCTTAGAAATTAATGATTTAATACATCTAATACAAATAAAATGAAAAATGAGTAAGTTTATTCCCGAATATCTTGAGATAACAAATCAAAATATTTAAGTAAAATTTTTTAAAAGTTTTCATAAGAAATTATTTGAAAAGGAATAACAAAAATTTTAATTTAGATGATTTTTCAAGATCTTTTGGATTTATAAGAATCAGATATCAATATTAAATGTCTATCTCGAAGCAAGCAAGAAGTAAACTAAATAATTATTTTTGATAAAATATCGGTGTGCTTACTTTGCACCAGGCCACCGAAGGCTCCACGAATCCAGCAAAAAAATATAGTCACAAAAAATTTTTTTATTAAAAATAAATACTTGGCTTATAATAGCTTACTTCAAGGCATACATTCATATGAATCGAATTCATCTCGAAAAATCATCTAACTTAACCCCGTAACCCCTTGAAAGGGCTTCTGCTGCTTCCAATAGGGCTTTAGAACCGGCCGAGAGTCGGCCATTTTGCTGGTTTAAAAAGCGGCTGATAAGTGGAAAATTTTTGTTTTCATTTGCACTTGGATATAAATTTCTGCATATATACTGTAGTGTGTTTTTGCCGGTGGGTTCGAGCGCTCGGTGATCTAGTATAAAGAAAACACCGATGCTCCGGATAGGCTGGAGGTCCTGGGTCCGTTTAATCCATTAGTAAAAATATACTCACAAAATTATTTTATCAAAACTTTTAAAATTAATAGGTTAAATAATAATTCCTGATTAGATAAATAATATCAAAATTATATAAAGAATAGTAAATAAGTAATAACAGTTAAAACCTATTGACGATTAACCGGCTAATTAGAGAGTCACTTGACAAGGGTAATTTTTTTCTGAACTACCAAATTTCCTATAAAGTAAAGAAATTTAAGTGTGCAGTTAAGGAATAAAAAAATTGGGCCTCCCAGCTGACTATGTGCCGGTAATGTGTATTCCTTTCCTCAGATAGATAAGAAGTTATAGGTGAGTTACGGTTTGGGAATTAGATAATTCCTCTGAAAGAAGCATACAGAGGAACTCCACAAGGGCTTAGCACCATATAAAGAAATTTATAAAGATATCTCAGTTAAAAACAAGCAATCTAAAATAACAGATCTTTTGCGAAAAGTAGAGCATAGAACTCAAGATAATGCTGAAGAAAGTTCAGATGGTGAGGATATCTTGTCAAAAAGAAAAAGCCCTGAGTTAATGGAGCTTGGTAGTGATGACGAAGAGAATATTATTTCATAAATAATAATATGAATTATGAAAATTGCTTTAATAAATTGTTGGAAGTCTTTTTTGCACTAGTTCTTTGTTTCGTATGACACGGCATTTTTTTCCCTAAAGAAAATTTGTACTCTGGATCCGCCCCTGATTAACTATTTCTATTCAGTTGCAATAGTATTTTTATTATAGTTGTAAAATAATAGAGATTTTCAGAGAGCGTTTTGGCGTCTTTCGACTAAATTGATATCTTGAAAAAATTTATGAAAAAACGATTATCGAAATAAATATATAAATGAAAGTTTTTCATTAAACAAAAAAAATGTTCAAAGTTGTTTGGATCAGCCACTGATTATAATTGGATTTTAAGTCTTTTTCGGCATCTGAGGCCATGTAGACTCAGTACATAATTATTTAAATTAATTGGAAACCAATATTGAAATAAAATATATCGCTCAGGGCGAGAAGCAAACGACTGACTTTAATTAATTTAATTTAATTAGTTTTAATGAAACTAAACCAAAATATAAAAACTGCAATATAAACAATAGCTTTCTGTATTTGAACTAATAAGTTATTACATTTCCTTTTGGACCTCCCAAGAAACATTAGCTCCGTATTTCGAAAATTTCTTAAATTGGAATCTGTCAGTCGCCTTTATAGAGGCCACCTTAAGAGGAGCCCCCTTCTAGTTTTCACTTTGCATAAAAGGTCACCCATTAAACTTGAGACTAGATCCCCGTTAGCGACACCAACCAGGAAGTTAGTGAGAGTCTCTACTCATATTCTATTTCCAGAAGAACAGAAAAGACATGGAAATTAAAGTCATTTTCAGGAGGATGAAAATTCAATCTCCTCTTGTTTGGGCGAGTGAGATGATGATAATAGTCTGTCTGTCTGTCACTTGTCAAAAGAGAACAACTTGACAGCTGATTTTTTCCGTCCTGGAGTTCGTTTAAAATAAAAGAAAAAAAAAATCGAAGTCATAAAAACCCCCGGAATCATGTTTTTGATTTTATTGAGCATTCAATTCTGGAAATCCAAGTCAAACCACGGCTCCTACACTCTCTGCTTTTCATAGTGTAAATTTATTAAAAATAAAATAAACTAGAAAGTGGAATCTTGTTAAATATTTGTGAAAATTAATTTACAATAAAATAAGATAATATGAAAGAATTTTTCAAATGGCAGTCCATAAAAAATATTTCTGAGAAATATCGAAGGAGCCCAGGGTCAGGTATAAATTATTTTCATTGTTTATCTAGAGAACCAAAAAAGGCCCAATGAAATTTACCGATGAGAAAAAAATTATGGGCTGTTAAGGGGTAAATAAATAGTGATTCTAGTTTTTATTTTTTATCGATTGTTACTCGATTAAAGATTCCGACATTTCGGTAAATGCTTTATGCCATCCCCCAGAACCAAAGTAAACCTAGGAATATATCTAAATAAAATATCATGAAAAGATAAAAGACTTAAGACTAGACTAGATAAGTGTAGATTTTTTTTTTTTTGTAATATACATAATTTCCTTTTTTTTTAGAAGGTATAACGCCAGAATTTTGGATCGAAAAGAAATAAAAATTTGTAGATGATTAGTTGCTAGGCAAACCAAATGACTACTTACTAATTTTCCAAGCTCTTCTAGAATGGACAACGCATGCGCAGTTGGTAAATCGTTTTATAAATTAAGAACTGACCATGTGTGGTCTTCGCTCTGGAAACACATATCTAAATAAAATTTCATATCTCATAAGTCATTTGGATAGAGGGATATAGATTTTTGTAATGTACAATATTTTCGTTCTCTGGGATGGAGTTTTCCAAATTTCCCTGTAAAGAAATATGATTGCAATATTAAATTTTTATCTTAAATTAAATTTTCTAAAGGATTTTCCCTAAAGGAGAGCTTAAAGATCATCATAATAATCCGTCCATCCGCATTACTTTCTGATTTTAGATTAATTTTAAAAGTCTTTTTTGGCATCCTACTCTCTTCACAAATCATAGTTACGAATATAATGTAAATAAATTTTTATCGTTTAAGAGGTGACCATTGGAAGCGAGACCTCTACCTCTAGCCCAAGGGACAATGAGAGAAAAATTTGAAATTTTTTAATACCTTAGTAGAAATATCTAATCTTTTAAGGAAAATGCGTCTAAGTACTCATTAACTATAAAAACCAACTAGTAAAAAGATAGGCTTATGAATTTTTTTTTAATTAGTGTTTAGATATTTTATTTTTTCTAAAAAGTACAATAACAGACAAAATTCTGAAATTGCAAAGCCTCCTTCTTCTATTATAACTGAAATGCAAAAAAATAAAATCGTACTTTTCTTTTAATAGAATCAAATTAATTCTTTCTAAAAGTAGAATTAAATTCTACACAGAATTATAATTTTATTATAAATAATTCATTAGGCTGGTGGATTCACATGAAAGGAACGAAGAGACAATAGACAAGTCCCAAATCGCCTCCATCCCCACCTCAACAAAACAACGGGACAATATATTTCATCTGCAAACTAATAGTTTATTTATTTATTTTTTCTTCTTTTTCCCTTTATTGATTTCAAATATTTTCGTCCTAATTTATTAATCAAAACGTGTTGAATCTTACGTGATCACGTGACGACTACTTTCGTCTGTGAATATTATATAAATTCATGAAAAGTTTTTTTTCTCTCTCAAGATGTAAATATATAACTCCTAAATTAGATAAAATTATTATAAGGGACTCACTTTGACTTTTGTCCTTTGATTTTTTCTTAATATTTTATGTCATCCTCATCCTTAATTTAAGAAATGTCTCTAATACTTTTATATTAAATATTTATAATAATTTTATTATTTATTTATTCAACATGGCGACTTGCATTGCCAGAAGAAAATAATTTTTTTCCTTTTTCGGCATCTGAGGCCATCCGGCCATAATTATTTAAATTAATTAGTAGCAGATATAATTTAATCGCTAAAGATGGGAAGCGACCCTTAGATCATAAAACAAGAAATACCTCTGGATGTAGAATTGCTTACCAGTCCACTAAATTATTTCCCATCAGTAAAAAGAAGTTGAAGTCAAAAAATTTATTAAATTAGAAGAAAAAATTTTTTTTTTTAAATATGTTTGCAAATCTACAATAATAGACCAATCTTCATGAAATTTTACAGTAATATTCTATTCAAAAATGGAAAGATTGAAGAGCTAATGTGAACAAAACTTTTGAATTAAGAGAATTAATGATTAATAATAAATAACCAAGCAGACATTTTGTTTTATCTACTACTCAGAACCGTCCGCTTTTAGACAATTATTTTTTTTTTAATTAGATTTAGTCTTATATCCTTTTTAAAGGTAAAAATGTGTATCTCCTAAATAATAATTTTATTTCTATAATTTATATATTTTCCACCTTGCTTGTCACTTTGTTATTTTTATACATATTAATATTCCTAAAAAATTTACTTTATCCATCATAAAATCAATAAAAAAATTCTTCTTTCAATAATAAAAACCAGAATCTAAGACTGGAAACCGGTTTAAGCCTTAAAAAATTAATATGCTAAAGGCACTATGTCATTTTTTAAATATTTTTGGAATCTGAAATCTTTTAATTTAGACTTCCTCCTTATTTATTTATATTAATATAATATAAATAAATTTTTGTTGCTCGGGACGGGAAGCGAACAACTGACCTTTGGTACATTGAAGCAAGACCTCTAGCTTTGCACCAACGAATGCCCACTATGCCATTAATAGAGTCAAAGAAATTATTAAAAATGAGCCCTAATTTTGGAAATCTATTAGAAAAGTGTTAAATTGACATAAGTTAACTACCATGTCCATTGGTCGGGAAGTGTATCAAATTGACCTATTAATGACTGATGAATGAATGAAACAAAAAATAAAAAAATATAAACAATAACAATAATATAAATAATATATAGGGTGACCCAAAAGTCAGTTTAAAATTTTGCCTTTTTTACTATTTGCTATTTTATATTCTTAGATTCAATTATAGATATTTTAAATCTAGACGGCTGTGGTCACGCGGTTATTACAAAAGACAACGGGTTTTCATAAAAACCTATTAATATTCCCTACCTGAAATTATTAATTGAGAATTCTTTTAAACATTTTAATAACAAGGAATTAATTGTAGTTCTTTTTAGGACAGATATAAAGCTTGCTTCCGACAGAAGGGTCATAATTTTCAGAATTATCGCTAATATTTTTTCAAATTTATTGCAAACTGACTTTTGAGCTACTCCGTATAATATAAATGGCATTTCAGTTTATTATATTGTCCAGAAAAAGACAAAGAGCCAAGAGGTTAAAACTGGCTAATAAAATATCTCGAAAGTCAATCAAAATCGGTATTACTATAATAACTCCATTTATACTCGTATAGAAAACGTTTGTGAAAAAAATTTCTTTTAATAAATGACTTTAAATAAGATATATTTAAAATGATTAGTTAGCAAATAATTTAAATAAAAATGGATGAATAATGAAGATGGAGAATACAAAGACAAAAAGTGACCTACAACTTTTGTTTGAATGGATCCTAACCAATTTGTATTTCTATTTCATGGAACTCTTAATAGGCTACTTTCTTCTATAAGATTGGTGACCAAGAGCTTGGGATTTTGAAAATCATTTTTGGAATTATCAATATAGAAAAGACGCAAGTAAATAGTATAAATCAGTAATACTTAACCGGGGTGACCCAAAAGAATTTTAAGGTGGGCCCGAAAATTTTAGAAAAATTGTTAGTTTTTATAATTATAATTACAATAAAAAAATATTTTTTATTATATATTTTTAAAATAATTCCGCTTATTTCTACACCAACGCCGGAAAATTTTATACATGTATTTTATTATTTTATATGCCATTATAATCCATAAATAAAATTATTATTTTAAAAAAATATTTGGGGGGTCGCAAAAATATTTTAGGATATTTAGGGGGTCGGGAATATAAAAAGTTTAAGAACTACCGGTATAAATAATATAGATCCTAAATTATCTAACTTTGCTTATATTTATTAAATTTGTATTATTTATTTATATTATACTTATTAAAAATACTGATATTATGAGCCTCAAAAAAGTTGGTAAAGAATTTATGTTTATGTCTATAGAAGAAAAAGCAAAGTAATAGGATTCATTAGAGAAAAAACTTAAAAGAGTTCGCTCTAAAACATGAAGACCAAAATGAGCCCCTACCAAAGGTCTCTTCCCAGCCGTCCCCGTCTCGGCGCCTATAAGAGAACATTACTCCTTTCCTCTCTCTTCATAATTCCTGGAATTCCGAGAGCGGACGAATGCAACTTCATAAACTTATTTTAGGGTTTTTGTTTTTCTAACAAACAAACAGAAATTTCAGATAAAACCGATGATTCTAAAAAGTCCCGATATCGAATTTTTTTTGCTATCGTTTTCTCTATATATGATATATCTTATATATATAGGTAAGAGAAAGTAAAAAATCAAAAGTGATATTTTCCCTTTTTTTAACATAGAAGCAATAGCATTCTTTAATTTAATTTTTTTTTTTACAATAAAATTCCATAATATTTATTAATTTTCTAACGGAAGAAAATAATGACAATAACAGTTTTATTTTTTTTCTCTATGAATTATTATAAATAGTAAATAACATTATATTTCATTCCATTTATTTATTTAAATTAGATTCTTCAACCATTAACGAGGAATGTTTTTCAATTCCACTTTTATAAAATGATTATATATTACATTTAGACATTCTGTAATAAATTATAGTTGAAATCATAAATACACTTTAGAGGGTGGCAAGACCAGGAGGGGCAAGAGTCGATTTAGATAAAAAAGGTAAAATAAATATTTTTTAAGAGAAAAAACAAAACTCGGGAACGCGGAAGAAAATTTTGCTAAAAGCGTTAAGATTAAGTCAAAACTTTCTAGAAGTACCCATGACGTATGAAAAGACTCAAAAGTATATTTAGTTCATATCATGGATAAATAAAATTTTAATTTATTTGCCTATTAATTCGAGCCTTCAATTTTAAATATTTATTCATTTTATTATTATATTTTTTTGTTAGTAATGTTTTTATTAATAAAAGAATATCTACATTTTTTTTAAATAAAAAAAAAAAAAAAAAAAAAAAGAATATTTATTATCTATTAATTAATATTCTTTGATGTTTGATTGAAATCAAAATTCATAGGAAAGATGTAAATTAAATTTCATTATGAGAATTCACTTTCTGAGAAACCTATAATAATCTAATTAAAATGTTAGGGGCGCGTTAGAAAGAAAAAAATGAATGAGTTTATTGGATGTTGTTTTTGGATAGTTGGAAAAATGAACGATAAGGAAAAGAAAGCATGCAATCAGGAGATTCTTAAGAAACAGATTACAAATCCTCCCTTGACAGGTACACTCACATTTTACTACTTTATTTCCTTTTAGATTCTATATATTGATTGATACAAAAACAAAATTGCTTGATGATAATTATACTTTCAGCAGAGGTAGAGCTCTTGCTTCATGACCTAAGAGATATTGCTTTGTCCTGGTGGAAGATAAATTTTATATGTAGTAAAGGTAAAGAAAAAGCGATGCATCTTTTTTAAATAAAAGAAATAATACTAGCTGCATCTCTCTGTAGTAAAGGTAAATAAAGAGAGATGCAGCTAGTATTATTTCTTTTATTTAAAAAAGATGCATCGCTCTTTCTTTACCTTTACTACATATAAATCTTCAGCTACCTACGTCATCTAAATAAAATTTATTTAAATTATATTCGCTACCAATTAATATTAATAAATATGGAAAGCCTAAAAAAAAATTGAAGAAAAATTGTTCATACAAAAAGACTCACCGAGAAGCCTACTGAGAATATTAATTTGGAGGATGGTGTAAGATTATTGGCAGCCCAGAAAAAGGATCAGATCATACACTGAAGAGGATAGGCATTTCATTCGAAACCCTGGAAAAGGTATGTAAACCTTTTAAGAAAAAATAAATATAATTTTCTAATAAATTTTTTCTTTGCTATATAAGCCTTCCACTCCCATCATGGAAGTCCGCAGGTGGAGGCAAGAGGAGGAACCTTCTCCCCCCCCCTGGGACCGAATAAAAAATTCCACAAATTATAATAAATAATCGTGAATGAGTTGAGTGGCGATTTATGATTTTTTACTTTATTTATTTATAACTAATCTCACTTTATTTCAATGGTGCATCCAGGCTTTGCCCCCACCTCTCATTAAAATTTTTAATTATGATTATTTATTTATTTCTCAATGAACTTTTGGTCTTAGTCAGTTTGAATTTAATTACAAAGTTGGCCAAATAATTGAAATGGTTGAATTGAAATTACTCAAATTTTTTGATTTTATAAAAATATCTGATTATGATTCCGGTATCTTCGGGTACTATCTCATTAAACTAACACTAAAGTTAATCAATAATTTGATTAGACTGCAAGGTTATGATATAAAAAATACGCAGCCTTTTTCTTAAAATATTTTTCTTTAACAACGTTTCGACAGTGATTCTGTTTTCATCCAATCTTTTTCTTCGTAAAACATAATGTCTTGTGGTTTCCCATAACAACAATTGCAATCAAACTTTTGTCAGCAAGATTTTAAAGTGATGTATCCTGAAAAAGACCGGATGAAGACAGAATCGCTGTCGAAACGTTCTTGTTATGGAAAAATATTTTAATTAAAAAGTCTGCGCATTTTTTATATCATATCGCTACTAAAAGTTAATATTAAAAAAAAGGTTTAAATAATACTCCTACTACCATATAGAAATGCCAAGAGAATGACAAAAGATCCGAGGCGTAGCCAAGTCGGGGACTTCGGTCTAAAGGCTGACATCCTCATTACACAGGATTTTAAGTCTCTGCCCATTGGTTGGATTTTTAGACTAGCGCTTTCGTAACGCCCATGGATTTTGTGTGAAATATTTCTTGACTATCAGTCCTATGCTAGTAATGTTAGTAATGACCCCAAGTTATCATGAAGCTGCCGAGATGCCTTGCCTGACAGCTACACTCGCTGCTTTATATTTTCCTACAAGGGTAACTGAAGATATTGTAATAATATTTGGAAATTTAAAGAAAAATTTCGAATAGCGCAATCCTACTGAACTCGCCTTTAGGCAATAATGAAAAATTTTTTGCTCGTTGAATTTATGTTTCAAAAGCCCTCCCGAAAGAATAATAAGAAAATATGGATAGGATAATATTAATAATAGTGGAATAGTGGCTGCAGAGAAATAAAGTACAGACTAAATATTATTTCTATTCTAAAAAATAATTTGCTCTATACCATTGTGAGATATTTTGATCCCATACAGACACAGTCTATTTTGAGAGACCAATGAAAACAATTTTTTCATTGAAATTTTGGCATCAATTTTTATAGTCGCAATGCTTTCGATTCCTAGCAAATAGAGAGAGGTACTATTTGAGTCATTTGTGATTCATGAGAGAGCTCTAAGCTATGTCTAGCTTATGCATACACTCAAAGGGTCAAAGTAACTTTAAGGCAACCATATGAAGAATTAAATAAAATAGAATCAGTATTCTTTCGTAGTTAGGCCGCGAACTTCACCTGTCCTAGAATAGGTAAGAGAAAGTAATAAGTGACTTGGCCTCCTGAAATTGGCAAAATCTAAACTTTGGACCTTTGCCATTCTTTTGGGGATGGGTCTGGATTTTGAAATTGAGCTCAAAGTAATATTTATTTATTATAGTTTTGTATAAAAAAATTTGAATTTGAGGACTACAATGATTAATCCCCGGGACGATGCGTCTCTGTAGATGCAATGGACCTTTGGAATGTTTAGGAATATTAACCAAATGATACTATTCATGTTTTTACTTTCTCTGTTTTACTTGATTATATTCTTATAGATTTTCTTGCTCGGGGACGAATCGCTCCCGCAGCCCGATACTAATTTAATAATAAATAAGGAAAATAGTTGCAAAAAGACTATTATCCTAAGGGGTGTAATCTGAATCTAACCAGTAAGTGAGATCTAAAAGATAAAATTAACAAATCATTCCTGCCCCTGTTATAAATCTATTCACTCAACTATTGACTTTTTTTTTTTTTTTAATTTTTTATTAAGGTAAATACATACAAGTATTCGTATGGAATCTACAACGTTTGGTTGTCTCCGTTTATCATTTGTTTGTATTTCTGCGATTCATATCCACACAAACAAACCAACTGATCCGGAATTTATTTGGCATTGTTAAATAAACAAATTCTCCCAGAATAGATGTTTTTTGCCTCCTGACTCTTGGATTTTTTGTTCATCGTAAAGTCAATTTAAAAAATGCCATTTAGGGGCTTGACAATTAGAAAATATCATTCACTTTTAGATTTAAAAAAATAAAAAAACAAAAAGAAATTAAAAAAAAAATCCAACTTACTATAATTAATGAAAATTTAATTGATTTGTGAAATACAATACGATATTTTTAATAATTTTTTTAATTTTTGATATGAAAATAATAAAAGATTCAGACAATTATGTAATATTGTCTATTATTAAAAAAATAAATATTGTTAATTATAACGAAACGGTGCAGATGGGCCATTATATTAAATATAATATTAAATAATAGATATGATCGGGCATAGAAACCATGTTTTCCGTCCTGAGCAAAAAAATGTCTAAAAGGTGGATATAGACCGGTCGACTTAAAAAACATATGTATATAATATCAAACTATTTATTTACTAATCCTGACCCCTGTAAAAATTTCCTGGGGGTGGATCCCGGATCTTAGAATTGCCGATCAGCTTGCGCCAGGTCAAATCTTGGACTGAATATGAATTTTAATTGAGATCGATAAAATAATTTTTTCCTGAATCTCCTGGGATATCTCTCACTTTATCTTCTTGAAATTATGTATGACCTTTTTTTTTAGACAAGTTCTAGATTGCTTTCCCTATTATTTCCGGAGAATCTTCCAAAATTTCCACCCATTGTTTCCATATTTTATTTAACTATTTTTTAGAGTTGCTTCTGAAAGTTTTTTTCAAGGACCCATAATTTTTCCTTCCTAATATTTTTACTTTTTTTTTTTAGTAGTTTCCTCCCCTATCTCTTTGGTTTTTTTTTTCGTCCAAGTTCAATTTTTGTCCTCAACTTCCATTTTTCACACAATTACTTAATTTTCCAATAGAATCTAATTTTTGACTCAAGACAATTTTGTTTCCAATAAAGATAACAATGAAAAATTACTAAGCTCACTTTCTATTGGCGCTCAGAATCTCCGGCCTCCATACATTCAATTTACCGTCTAATGAAAGAAATTTAGTAATGCAATCGTTTTGCATTCTTTTTTTATCTTTAACAAAAGTATTTTGATTAAGAAAGATTCAATAACGCCATAAAACTGAATTATTGAAAAGAAAATGAATGTATTATTTGGATACAAGATTTGACCCCGGGGAGTTGTGCAGAGTTGCGTAGCAATAGTTAATCCAGCTAGCAAACTGCCTAGCGATACTCTAACTCACCCTTCCCTCTGTGCCATTTGAATGTCAGTACCAACATCGTTACATTAATTAACAGTTAATTATGAGAAGCAACAAGTTGGAAAGCCCCATCGATAATGACACGATTAAGTTCCCAATTGACTCCCCATTAATTGGCAAAAACAAGACCATTCCTCAAAATGAATGAACGGCGGATTTACAATCCTTCCAAAGGGAATTAAATATCCATTCAATAAATACATAATTGCCATTTGGTTTTTTCCCTTTCCTCGATATCTTTTGAATTATTGAAAGGAATGTATGAAAGATTCACAAAGAAAAAAAAAGCAAGATATCTATTTTATCTAAAAATAGATGCATGTGAACTTACAGATTTTAAGACCCCAATTTGAGCAGAAGACCATGCTTACCTGAAACAAAAGAAAAAAAATATGTTAACATTTTATAGGAATGTCTTCGAATCGATTTTATTTAAAAACATCGTAATTTAACATTAATGTTCGATGTGTTATACTTGTAAACTTGATTGCTGGCGTGCACGAATTTTGAAAAAGTTTGATCCTAAAAAGGATACAAATACGGAAATTTAGTGAAGCAAAACAAATTCTTAATATGCTTTCTTGTTCCAACATATTTGGGATTTTAAAGGAAAGAAAATTCAACAAAATTGTTCGTTTTTTTTTTTTTCTAAATTAAATATAAAAGTTGAAAAATAACATCAACTAGATGGATAATCTCAAAACCACAAATAATTAATTAATTATCAGCTTATAAAATTCCCCACCCCGCCGTGGCCGAGAGGTTAGAGGTATTGATATTGTCAATATTTACAAGCTCAAGATCCAAGAGATGTTGGTTCGGATACCAGGCGGTCTGATGAAATTTTATTTAAAACAATTGGTATAAATAAATATGCCTGGATAATATGTATCGTAATATGGTATATAATACATATATATTTAAAAGTCTATATGCCCCAATATGCCGAGAAGACTAAAAAAAATTATTTATGTCAAAAAATAAATAAAGAGTGAACAAAATGAAAATCTAATGAATTTGATAATAATAATACTTTTCTCCCCAAAATTGTATAGAACCTATATTTAAAATTTAGGCCAGAGACACTGGGAGCGTAGGCAAATGGAACAGCCCCCCCCCCCCCACCCAGCGTCTAAAAATTCCGTTTTAAAGGTTGATTTTTTTTCTCTTAAAAAATAAAAAATAAAAATCGTGTTAATTAACAAAAAATTGTTGGTTAAAAGATTCAGTAAATTGGTCAATTTAGTTTATTTTAAAAAAATCCATACTTTGTATTTTTTTGGAGGAGTTCTCAATCAGTGGAGAACACTTAAATAATGACCCGACTTTTGTGTTAAAGGAGAGTAAAAGGTTTTTAGGGTTCTCTCGTACCACAACAGGGTAGGTACTAAAATGGACTTTTATATAAATGATTTATTAAATATTACCAAAACCTAATAAGTAAATTTTAGGAGCTGTTGAAATTTAAAAGTAACCCCGGGTAGTTAGGCAACCAGAGAGAGAGTCTCACTTTAATTTTAATTAATTCCTTATCTGCTGGGGTTGTGACAGAAATAATTTCTACCATTCTTCCCAAATCAATATTTCCTTTTCTTCTCATTTCATATGTCAGGTTGTGCGACGGGCCGGCTTGTTCTTCTTGTCCAAACTTAAATTTATTTTTCCTCTATTTTGATATAATGAGTTTTCTATTTTTTATAAAGTAATTCTACATATATTTGTTTTCCATACTCAAAACGCGACCCAACTACACTAAACCAAGAGATCAAAATCAAAAAAGAGTGAAAGGGCGTGTGTCTTGAGTCACTAAATGTTTTTATTAATATGCGAAATATTTTTATGACCATTTCAATACGAAAATTCCTCTAGGAATGAATGCCACTCTGAATATAAGATTTGCGGTGAAATTTTGCCGGTTTTCCGGTCCTCTCCCTCCACAACCAAGAGGTTGTGATTCACCTGAAGTCGCTTCTCTGGTTCTGATTCACCCGAATTCATCTGGGCTTTGCCCCTGGTGATTCACTTCTCGCCCTTGCCTCTTCTCTCCTTTGTTTCAATTAATATTATTATTTATTTTCTGAATATTAATTCAATATTTGCTTTTGTTCTTGGTCATGGATTATTTTCTAATCAAATTATTCAACTAACAAGAAACTTTTATGATTTCAAACAAAAACAATCGCCAATGTCAATAAAACTGATGGAATGTTTTTCTAGCGGAATCATTTTTTGTTTTAACTTTATTAAAAGATAATAGTGCATTTATATTTATATATAGTATTGGATTAGAGATTTAAAAAATCTCTTCCATCAAATGGTTAGGACGTGAACCCAATTATCGGACCCTGTGGCCGAGATTTTGTAATATTACAAATTAAAACAAGCCTTAATTCTGCTATGAGACAGAATATGCCCATATCACCAACATCGTTGATTTAATCCTCACCAATTATTAATAATTATTATTATGATTGATACTTAATAGACAAATACATCAACATATTTTTTATTGTTTTTTTTTTTTCAAATTCGGGGCGAAACAGAGAAATAAAAACCAAATTAAGCGTTGCCCGGAACGAAATTTTCTTTTTCTTTTATTTATTTCAGAGGGAAGCACAAATTTTATTAAAATCGGATGAAAAATATTTTTAAGGTGGAAAATTTTAAGGTAGATGTAATTATATTATATATTACTATCTAAATATAACTAGAATTTTATTAAAATTGAATGAAAAATAAGAATAAATAAAAATGAAGCAAAAATAAATAAATAAATGAAATTGAATGAAAAAAAAAAAAAATACTTTCAAGGGGTGTTTGGGTAAAAATTATTTCCTGCACTTAAAAAGACTCACTATGAAATGCGAAGTTGATTTTGCATTTGTAAAAATGAAAAACTCACCGACGGACAGACAAGCTCAATATAAAGAGTTTTTACAATTGAAAAAGACACTAGAATGAAGTAAATTTTATTTTTCAAAAATCATAAAAGATAAATTGATTTTTTTTTTATTTTAAGAGAAAGAAAGCAATTTTGTAATTGTTAAATAACGATGTCAGTCATCTCTTCATTTATTTAGAAGATATATCAAAAAGAGAGACAGAATGGAGGAAGGGGGCAAATTTATCTTATCGGTCCTGGCGGGATGCTTGAGGAGAATGAGAAATTTATAGAGGCAGTAAAAGCTAGAGAAAGAGGGGGGAAGGGAGCTTCCCGTTGAGAATTTCGTAATGCGAGGTGAAGTGACATTGAAGGAAGGGGTGAGGGGTGATTCGTAATCCGCGTAAAACACGGGGGCAATTAAAACCCCTAGATGTTCACAACCCCTTCGCCCCTTTCTCTAAAAAGAAAAGATTTAAAATGAGCGAAAAAGAAAATTAGTCATCAACCATCTCAAAGTGTTTGGCAAGAGCGCATTTTCCAAAATAAATGCGAATTAAAAAATACCAATTATTAAAATGCTTTTGCGTATATATATTTGTATATTTTTTTTAAGTCTTTTGGCATCTGAGGCTATTTAGACTCCGTCCTTATTTATTTAAATTAATTGGTAGTCAATCTAATTGAAATAAATTTTTGTCGCTTAGGAAGAGAAGCGAACTAATGACCTTTGGTACGAGAAGCCTCTACTTCTGCATCAAGGAACAAGGTTCACCTATTTGTGGAATTTAATGAGAATTTATAAATTATGAAAAAAATCAAGATAAATAATCTAACTTATATCTGAAGAATTCATTTTTTGAAAATAAGTTTTTGGCCATTTTTAGGGCTTAAAATGCACCAAACGGCTCGGTACTAGGTATTGGCTGAAAACATACACAGAACATTATGCTAGCTTATTGTGAATTAAAGCCCTTTTTTTTTCTTGACGGAAAATTGTAACTTTTGTTGGCAAGTGATTTTAATTTCCATCAATATTTATTCATATTATTTTTTAATATATATGAATTAAAATATAACATTTTTATAACTAAAAAGAAATTACTAGTCAATTATCAGCCTTATCCAATTAGTCGACATTTCAGAGAACCAATCACCTCCATCACGACTAGTGGGGTAATAAATACATCTTCCTTTATATTTGGGTTTGATAAGACCCTCTGAAAAATCGAATGGTGGGAGGTAATAATAAAAAAGGCCTGATAATTTTCTCCCAAACGATTAGGATCCCAGATTTAAATTAAATGATTTATAGACGGCACTGCAGAGAAAATCAACCGGTCGAACAGCCTGAAAATGAAGGGGAAAAGACTGAAAGAAGAAATTCCCTTATTAGCTAGCCAAATGTGAGCTCCTAAGTGACAGAACTCGCATGACATTCCGTTACCTGGTGGAACTTGACCCGGAAGAGGGCCTCTGGATAAGTCCCTGATAAAAATTTTAATAACTTTGTGATTTTTTCAAATCCTGCTTTTTCCTTGTTCACAATTTCCTTTTCTTTATTTTTATTTCGGAATTTTCTCTTTGCAATATTTCTTAAAAAAATTTTTTTTTTTTTGAATAACAATTTCGTTCTCCATCCATATATAAAAGTAATAGTTTTATGGTATTTTATTCTATACAATT
>JAAAKE020113572.1:19933-31811 GCA_010014785.2 Anisolabis maritima
TTTTTTTTTGAATAACAATTTCGTTCTCCATCCATATATAAAAGTAATAGTTTTATGGTATTTTATTCTATACAATTTGCCAATATGGCAAATGCTAAAATTGGTTATTATACTCATAACCGTTGAGCTTGTCTAATACCGTGTAATAGGATAGTAAAAGCCGATAAAGTCCTTTTGCTTTGTTTAAAAAATCTCCCTTAAAACAAATGCACTTTTAAGCTTCCACGGCTATTTCCTTGTATAAATAAAAGATTAAACGGCTTTAATGCAAATTTACAATTTAACGTTTCGGTTGCTTAAAGAGCAACCATCTTCCTATAAAACTGAGGTTAAGAAGGAAGACGATTACGGTGGAACCGACACGTTGGATTATTATTAAGTCAAACAGCTGGTTGAGAAGCTAATTAGCCGAACAAATTGAGCCCATAGACTTTGAATTGTTTTTATTATATTTGATGAGTTTATTTTTGGTGACCATATGGTCCTCGGGAATCGAATCTAGATCTGCAAGCAAAAATTATTAAATAAAGTATGACTCTTAATAGATGAGAAGGCAGGTTCAGCAATAAGGGAGCCTTTGGAGGCTCAATAAAAAACTCAAAATCGAGACGTTTCGAATGAGGTTTACTAGTTCATCATCAGTCCAATTTGATTGTTGTATTTATGCTCAAAGGTGGTAAAAACTTTGTCTCTCTTATATGTATACATTGTTATCTGTATTTCAAATTTAAGCTGACCACCTTTGGGCATAAATACAACGATCAAATTGGACTGATGATGAACTAGTAACCCTCATTCGAAACGTCTCAATTTTGAATTTTTTATTGAGCATCCAAAGCCTGGCTTATTGCTGAACCTGCATCTATTAAAATTCCAACACAGCAATCATTTCCTTCTTTCAACTTTAAAGTATGAATAGTGAAGCCCGATTCGAGGCATATATTGAATTATTATTAATATAAATATCTAATGAATAGATCTCGAAAATTATTCTTTGTCCAGCAGGGAAAATTATCTAGCACTATTTATGATTCATTTGAGGGAAGAAGATGCCGAAAGGGAAGCTATCATCTTTCACTCTCTATCCTTATAAGAACTACCGTGGGTTGCAGAAATTAGTTCTTGGATGGTTGCTGGAAAGTAGGCAATCCTGGTATTTTTCTGAATATTTAATAAAAGGGCTTTGTTTTGAAAGAGGTGGTGGTTTTCAAAACAATACCCCAAGACTATAAATATAATGAGTGCGAGATGATTGTTTTGACTGGGCAGGTTTGGTGCAAGGGACCATCCACTTTTGCGACGGACATGCTGCCGTAACACCAAAGCTCCCCGGATCCCGATTTTTCGATTTATTGGCCCAGAACTCCTCAAGAGTGGTCCATACATATTGGTAGATTTAATACACATTAAACATGTCAGGAGCAATTAATCGGAAAGCTCTTCAGACAGTTTATTATTCCAGCAAACAAACACCAATTTCTGCTTAAAAGATAGTAGTTATCATTATCGTCATAATAGGGTCTGGTTAGAGTGCATTTTCATTGTGGTGTTAAGTAAATGTGATTAAAAGAAATTTTGTGAGAACAAGATGGAAAAAGTCTTCTCAAAAAATTTTGCCGGTTTCTGAAGACGAGGAGAGCAAATTCAATTGAAGCAATTTTTACGAGTTTCATATTAAAGCTTTAAGCATATATCAGGGGTTGGAAATTCCAATTTAAAAAAATTATTTTTTCTTTAGAAAATGCTTCCTGCAGTCAAATGCGTCTACAGAAAATGGCACTTTATTGATGTTTTATTGTTATTTGTCATTTGGTTCTTTTTTTTTTTTTTTTAGTCTATTTGTATTTATTTTAAATTTTGTATAAATTGGTGAAGATTTTAAAAATTTTTCCTGCACAAAATAAAATTAATAAGAGAACAAAAAGGTAATTAAAGGGAAAATTTTTATTAATTGGTATGAATGTATGCACTCAGTCCAATAAATACTAAAAATATAAATGTATTAATGTACTTATAAAATATACAAAATTAGAATTAATAAAACTTTGTTTCAATTCCATTTGAGATATAGGGAAGAAAATATTTTGGGTTTCTCAATTGATGTGTAGAAAATGAGGAGGGGAATTTTTTCTTTTCAAAGGGGGGATGGAAAACAAATAAAATTTTTTCCTTGAATGGACTTGAGTTGTTTTTTTTTGCAAGTGGTTCTTAAATTCAATTTAAACTAGTACATCTCCGATATATTTTTCCTCTTTTTTTTTTTACCTCATCTAATTTTAGAATTAAATGTCAAACTCTGCTCGCAGCATGTGATTGCAACGTCATCATGACGCAACTCAATAGTCAATCAGCAGCCTATCATGACAAACAACTTTCAGATTATAATAGTGATAGATTTTTTATTGAAATTTCGAATTTATTTTTCAATTTTTTTCGAGGCCCAGGGAGGCCGACCCTTCCTGTGAATACGCCACTGGTTTAATTTTAATGATAAACTTTGGTGATGGCGATCTTCTGATATTATATAATTTCGTTTTTTATAAAATATAAAATTCTCATATGAAAAGACTTCTCTGTATTTATTTAAAACGCTTGGAATATTTGGTCTTTATGTTTCGCTTCCGTCTGATGTTCAATGGAGACCACCCAAGAAAATCAACTCGTTGACCTTTTTTCCTCAAGCTCAATGTCACCCGAGATATCTCCCACTCCCTTAATCGGAAAGTGTTTATTATTAATCGAGATAGTTAATTTCGGAGAGAGAGGCAGTTACAGGTACTCGGGATAAACACTCAGGTACCGGGTGTCCCTCTGGAACTTGCTTGGCAGGAGACAGGAATATACACGTTTCGTTGTGTCTTATGAATATTCATCACCGCCGCCACCGTGTTGGGAATTCTTCTCTCTCTCACTCTGTGTGTGTGTGTGTGTGTGCGCACAAGAACAATAGAACAAACAGATTCTCTCTCCCACCTAATTTTGGCAAATTATCTTCATTTATTTTATAAAAGATAGATAAACACTTGATAGTACAAATTTTAAATATCTACTTGCATTACTTAGGCCGTTTGTCTATGAAACAGAATTTTTTTTCTTAATTATAAAATCCTGATTAAATATCACAAATATTTTATTAAAAATTAACTTTCAATTAAAGTTTTTACTTTTTAATCGTCATTAACTCTAGCCAGACACTTTGTGGGGGCTTAATAACTAAATATTTTAAATAAGGTCGGCATAATTTTCACCCCTCATTTCAAGGACTAGATTTTAAAATTTTTTTTAAGAATATTGTTAATTTTTCTTTTAGCTTCTAGTTCAATGAAGTCTTTTCTTCCAAACAAAGTTAATAAAGAGATTTATTAATGTAGCTTAGCTCGTCCTTTGCAGAACATTGCTAAGTGCATATGAGGAAGGGATAGGAATAGAGAGAAGTCTAAACAAAGATAGAGGTAAAGGTAACGAAAGATATGTATATAAAAATAAAAATAGGCAACGAAGTTCCATCACTCTTTAGGAATCGCTAACCATATCCTCTGGGAATATAAGATGGCCGGCTAAAAACATCGAGTATGCAAGTCATGACATGCTTTTAAGGTTATCAATATTGACAATGTCAATACCTTTAACCTTTCGGCACTGGATGACTAGAGTTTTTCTCTCTATGATGACGTACATTTATTATCTTATTTTTTTTTTAGATCTGAGGATTGTTGTGAAAACTAGCCTATGGCTGAAGACAAACATTTTAATTATTATCATCGAGTTTCGTAAGATTTAGAGAATATCCAGAGATACAAGCCAAAATAAAAGCTACACACAAACACACACGCACATAAGATTTTTTACATTTTTGGGGTCCTTGAAACGTAAAGATATTTTGAAAATTGAGGGGTTAATTACTCATGACCATAATAACATAGAAAGAAATATAAATATAATAATAATAATAATAAATACATTAAATAAATACAGAAATGTATTGGTGGAGAACTAATTGGGTGTTTCATAGTTTTTTTCCATAGTCATTACTTCTATAAGAAGTAAAAAAAACAACCAACTATTAAATCTTTAATCAAAAGAGAGACAATAAAAAATCATTAGTTTAGTCGCAATTAAAGAGCTGAGTAGATCACCAGAGGAAGGCGACGAGAAGCGACACGAGGAGGAGCTGATTTCGAATTCTATCAAATCCCTGAACAAATGGCAGCACGTTTCCAAATGACTCGAGTTCTTTGCACCCAGATTCTTCTTTTCTTATTCTCTCTCTTCATTGTGCTGTCTGATCACAGAACCAACTCATCTTTATCCATCTGCCTAGGAAGCTAGCGATTGTTCTCAAAGGGCTTTTATATTCCCGTTAGCCAGTCAAGAAACACAGGTAAAATTTTAATCATAAAAGGGATGAGGCGACTCAGAGATGAATCGATATTTGTTGCCTTTGTTTGTTATTCGAAATATTAAAAAAAAATATATATATATATAAACAACAAATTTCTAAATAAATATTTTATTATATTAATATAAATTTTTAAATAATATTGGGTATTTACTAAGATGGATGAATTTAGAGAATGAGGTCATCAGGTAAAGTAAAATTTTGTTCTAAAAAAAAATTTTTTTTTGCGAATATTATTTACTAAAAACATAATCAGCAATATTTCAATTTTTTGTTTATATTTAAAAATTTATTTTTGATTAATTTATCTAAAAATATTTGTTAAAGATTCGTAAGTCACTATTATATATTCCCAATAGAGACATTAATATCTTGGGAGCACAGGTAGGTAGGTTTACATGATGCACCTGGGATTTTCCTATGAAAAGTTTGCCTAAGCCCTTTCCGAAATTTTTCTGGGTAGGTGCCCAGTTAAGTGATATTGCCAACTCTTTTTTCTCGTACTCTCCCCTCTTGACCCTCCCCTGTTTATTAAAGTTTATTAACGTCTGAAGTTGAAAGATTAAAAAAAATTCTGATATTTAATTTATAAATTATTTTTATTATTTTTAACTAGATAGAAATGAAATGAAATTCAGTGATAGAGTATGTGAATTAAAAAATTTCCAATAACAAAGCAATGATGAAAGTAAAAGGGGATTTGAAATTTATTTTACAGAACAAAACGAATTGGGGCAATAAAGTTTTTCTTGGAATGAATTTAATTTTAGAGCCGATTGGCCATTACGAATTGAGCTCTTTATGCCTGTTACAAAGGGTGAGTTTATTTCCTACTTTCCTACCCCAGGAATGGCAATGTTAAAGCGAGACTGAAACCCGAGTTGCCACTTCAGAACATAACCATCAGCTTATCCGCTCAGCCACTCGCTTCCTTCTCTTCTATTATAGAAAAAAAAGAGCCTTTTTTTACAAAAACTCTTTTTAAAAAATGCCTACTTCATTAAAAAAAATAATAACTCTGTCTGGAGATAACTTTACTATACTTTGATAATAAAAATAATTTTATTTATAAGATAGGTTGAAAAACAAAGACTATTAATGTTAGTATATCGGCAAGCGATAAAAGCGATAAAGTTTTATTTTATTTTAATCATTATTTTTCCTTTGTTTTTAAACAAATAGAAATAATAATTTAAAAAAATATATATTATAGTACGGTGACTAAGAACTTTTTAGAACGTATTTACCAAGCGGACCATGGCAATTAAAATAAATCACCTGCCAATAAATATATCTACGAACTCCTGCCTAAAATTTAGCCTATTTTTTTTTCAAAATGAAAAGATTCTTCAGCATAAAGACTTACAATATACAATACATATTATTATTTACGAGACATGTAATCCAGGCATATTTATTTATATCAATTGGTAACCACTTGCCAATATTATAAGTATTAAAAAAAATTTTTTTAAGACTTTTTGCATGTGAGGCCATTATTCTCAGTTCACATGTATTTAAATTAATTTAATAAAATTTAGGCAAATTTTATCGGCAAGAGCGGTAACTGAGACACTGACTAAGATGATAATGTTGCTCTAAGCCCAACTTTTTTGATCGAGTACCGTCAAGACAAAAAATATAAAGAGCACCCAATTGATTGAGTAGAAATCTATTGTTAAGAAGTAGAAATCTATTGTTAAGTCCTAAAATGACTTTAGTTATAATTCTTTAAATTTGTCTTAGTAAGAATATAGTAGTTTAAAAAATATGAAATCTATTTTAAAAAGATATTTGAGCACTGTAATCTTTTTTTTTTTTTTTTTTTTTATTCCAAACAATTAACACGAATAAACAAAAGTGGTATTATTTACAATAATAATATGGGAAAAAGTGAAAAATTTCAGCCTAACAAATTATAAATTATTAAAAATTTGTAATTATAGAATTTAAAATGTAAATGAAATATTATATTTCAAGTAAGGAGAAAAGTTGAGCGTTTAATTTATTCCCGATGCTATCAGTTGCACTATTTAACCATTTCTGGGGAAGAGACGTTTGTTGTTTGTGTTCCGAATAATTAATTTTATTTATGAATTTCACTTTCTTATTCTTCTTGTTAACCGGAGGAAGTGAGCTTGTGGAAACCTTCACACTTGCTTGCCGGCTTCTCGGTTCGTTTCATGCACTTCCACCCCGAAATTAAAAAAAAAAAATCCACTGACTCTTCTATAAAGAAGAAAATTATTAAACAAATAACGTTTATCACGACGCGTAGACCAAAGTTGGCTGATCAGATTTTTGTGAAATATCATAATTTAGCTTCTATTGAATTGAATTGAATTATTTAGTGATCCGTTTACACACGTGCTACTTAATATATTTTTTAATATTAATAAAATAAAAATTGCTTTTTGGAAATCAAAGTGTTTGATTAGCAGCGTGCCGATATTTTTTTAAAAGTTTTTCTCTTAATCAGACCCTCTATGTTCCTTATTTCAAATAGAATAAGGTATTTTTGGATTGAAAACGAAGCATTAAAAGGAAGTTATGTATAGCATTAAAAATATTTTATTATATTTATTTATTTTTAATATATATGATATAGTATATAATTCTTAGAAACTTTTTGTTTAAATTTATTTTAAAATTATTAAACAGTTGGCTTAATAGCGCATTATTTATATACTAGCTTCGGAGTCTGACTTGGGTACTAATTCAAATAAATACAAGAACCCATCCAAAATTATATCCTTTCAACAAATTCTAGGTTAGCTAGTTTTTTGCAAAAATAGGCATTGTTATAAAATTTAAATCTTTATAAGGGAATAATGTTTATGATCTGGGATCTCTTCTCATTTAGAATTGATAAAAAAATTTTTATTTGGAATTTTTCGATGCTCACCTCCGAAGACCTTCTTGGCTCAGCACACAAAAAAATAAATTCTTTTCTGATGAAGAAATTCTCTCTCTATTGTGCTTGTGTGTGTGAGCATGTTATTTAAATAATCTCTTGTTGGTGATGTTATGATATGATTAGTGTAGAAGGCCGGTGACTCAGCCGGGCTGTGAACTCAGGACCCCGAGACCCAGGGACCCAGAGCAGAGACCCTGTGGGGAGGAAGGACTCTTGCTGGGAAAGTTCCCAGGTTCCTCGACGGACCTTGAAGAAGTCTTCTTCATCATGGCACCCACGTGCCATCCTCTGTTACGCAACTACGGGCCTAAAGGCCTAAATGGAGGAAACCGGACGTTCCATTCAGTTGAGATTTCGGCACTTCTTTTCCTGCACCTACACTCATACATACACACGCACATCAAGTCCTCCTGATGTCTGTAATTTTTTTATCTAATTATATAATAGACCAACAAACAAATAAATAATTCGAACAGAGAGGTATTTTAAAATTTTCGACCGCTCGCCTTTTTTTTTTTTTTTTTTTTTATCTCTTTCTCAATCGAATATTCGGATGAGTTACGAAAGTTTCAAGAAGAAATAAAATAGTAATAGGAATAATTATTTATAATTTATGATTAACTTAAGGCAGCAAATTTGGATAATGGAACAGTAAAACCTAAATGGAAAACAAAAAACTAAAAAAAAACAAAAAAAAAAAGCTTAGGTGAGTGAAATATCTAATATTTTTTATTGACCAGGCTCTAATGCAGGCGTAGAATACTTAATCAGTATATTTCCTGAAAAGTTTTAATTTCATTATTAAATATAAAATCTCATGGTAGAATCCTCCCCTCTTTACTAAACGGGCAATAAAAAACAGCGCTATCTGCTTGAAGTTGTTCGCAAAAAAATGGTGTTTTAAAATAAACTAATTACTAGTGCACCGACGACACAATTTTTATGCGCCCCCGATCAGCCCTTTTATCTACAATCTTGAATATTCTTTTAAAAATTAAAAACAATGTATTTACTTGAATTTTTAATTATATAATCACATTATCTCGGCTGATTAGCTGAGAGCATTAAAACAGCAAATTTATTAATCCTGAATTAAAAGCAAACAAATTAATTACCCGGACAAAAATATATAAATTTTTGTAAAAAAAAAATAAATTTTAATAAGTAGTAAGAGGTAGTGTACCCCCCTCGTAAAATGCACTCTCTTGTTTCTGATACACTTAGTCTATGACTAAGAAAACCTTGAAAATAGGTTTGAGAGTTAATTAATTCAAGTTTTTGAAGTTGTATTTGCTCTCACCCCCTTTTTAATCAAAATAATTAAAATTTTATAATTACTAGCGCTCTGGGTTTAGTTCCCAGTCAAATAGATTAAAATATATTCAAAATGATTAGACAAATTTAAGTAAACTGATTATGACATTTTTTTTTTGGGGGGGGGGGTGTAGTCAGAGAGAGGGAGCCTTTTTATTTTGTTTAAATTAGAACTCTCTTTTATCGAAAAGTTTATTGTACTAAATTAATTAAACGCATTAATTAATATGAGTAAATATGATTAGGGAAAGTTTAACGAAAATAGCTCAGATCCCAAAGAAAGAAGTAATTCAGAGAGTTTCAAAAGAAAATTTGTTCTAAAAATTTTTCTACACCCTTATTTCAAAAAATTTTATATACTTATTAAATAATAATAATATAATCTTACTCTCTTCACAAAAAATGTTTTCTTTTGAAATTCACTGTATTCTACTTAATAAATAAATGTTGATCTTTCTTAATAAGGGGAGTGGGTTTTCCAGTATTATTCACAAATAGTGTTTGTTAATGTATGGATTTTAAGCAAGGGTTCAATTTTTTTTTTTTTTTTTAAATCAGAAAATATTCTATTCTACATAAAATACTCCATTTTGAATAATTAACAAATTACAAATTCCCTAAAAACAGGATAGAATATTTATTTTATTATCTTCACAAGTAAGCAGATGGATGTCCGGTAAGAAGTTTCAAGGTCGAAATCACCTCGGGTAAATAGCCGACGACATGCTAATTCAATTCAATTCAATTCAATTCGGTGCTGCTAATATTACATAAGCAACAAACACACACAGACACACACTCCAGGTTAAAGATAATCACCTGAAGGGCTTTTATTAAATTCACCAGGAAGCAAACTGAGGGCGTCTTAATTTAGACTCGAACCAGACCCATTCATCTTTGTCTGGATTTCCGGTTGTCTTAAAAAAAGTAAATTTTTTAATCGTCTATTAAATTTAATTTGTCAAATTAAATATTAATTTTTTGCAGGTCTATATATAAAAGAAAGAAAAAAGAACAATCGAGTTTCAAGCCTAAGTGTTTTTATACGAGATTTTTCGCTGCAAAATAGTTAGAAAATGGTAAAAGATTGATAAGAAAACCTTCTTGCAAATTGTATTATTTTATAAGATTTATTATAATATAATTTATTATAAAGTCCTATATGAAGCGATAAAGGCAAAATATTTGGCAAAAAAAATGGACTGCATTCTAAAATTTCTTTGCCAATAAAGATCGATGCCACTACTCCCTTGGGGTGCATGAGGCGGCGAGGCAGCAGCCTCAGGCGACATATTTTGAGGGGCAGCATTTTGCTTTATTAATTTAAAATTAGATAAAAAAAATTAAACATTCGTATTAGATTAAAAAAATTAGGAATAATACAAAAGTATCTATACAGTAAGTCCTCATTTAACGACCTTTCCTCGCATTAGCGACGTCAGGCTGCTAAATCAATCAACGAAGTTAAGCAACATGGGCCTTGGTTAGTTCTTAGATGGGAGATAATGTAGAGTGATTAAGCCCAATCCACAGATAATATATAAATAAGTATAATCTGCTTACCTAATCATTACCGTATATTTATCATTTTTTGGTAAATAATTTATCCTATTACTATAAAAAATCCCTGTTCAAAATTTCTGTACATGGAGGGCGGCAAAATATCGAGCGCCGGCCCTGAGCAGCTATAGCTATTCATGATCTAGACGTTCGCTTCCCATCCTGAGCGATATAATATATATTTTGCTTCCAATTAATTTAAATAAATTCTAAATTGCTTCAGTCTAAAAGACTTAAAAAAAAATATTGAATGAAAATATCGACTTTCATAATAATAAGTGTGTAAGTTTTGTCTCGGAGCATCTATTAACATTTTAATAAATTATTGAATAAAAAGAAAAATCCAGCTGCTTTTAAGAGAAACTTCTCCCTTCTCGCTGTGGCCAAGAGGTCATAGGTAGTGACATTATCTATATTGATCACAACCTTAAAACCTTAAAACGTTAAAACGTTAAAAGCTAAGGGATGTAGCCCGATGAAAATCTATTTAAACAATTGGTATAAATAAATATGCTTGGATATTGATTGTAAAATAGTGTATATATAATTTCTCTCGTTTAAAAACTATATTGTTGATTTTTTTATAGTTTATTTTGTTTATTTATTTATTTATTTATATTATGGAGATGTATTTATGCATTAGTGTATTGTTGAAATTTTTATACTTAGAGTTGATTTTATTTATAGTTAATTTTTTAGTTAATTTGTGGAGGTGTATTTTTTATTTAAATTAATTGGATACCAATTGATATATATAAATATGCCTGGATTACAAGTATCATAATAAATTTATACATGTATCATTGAAAAGTTTATATGGCCTCAGATGCCGAAGAGACTAAAAAAAAAATGAATTTTTATGCATTGATTTATTGTTTGATTGGTGTTGTGGGGATTTTGTGTGTACACTTTGTGATTTGTTGTTGAATGAGATATAATCCCTGTGTTTATGTATTATTTTTCTCAAATAAATAAAAAATATTATTATTATATATATTGGGAAAATTTCGAAAAGTATATTCTGTCCATGTTCAGTGCAAAATTATATATATTTTTTATGCGATGATGAAAGTGTGGAGTTCAAAATATTTCCAATAAATATGTGATTCCACATCGAAATTTTTTTTTTAAGCTTTAAAGTAGTTTTTTTTTTTTTTTATCAAGCTGAAAGTTGGTGTTAATGAATCATTCTTGGTGCCTTTTCTATTGTTTACAGGTGCAACGCTGTTTCGTCTTACACCATCATCAGAATTTTAACTTGCTTTCCACCAGTAAATTGTAAAAAATTGTAAAAAGAATAAGGATGAGAGAAGAAAAGTTGATATTTTTATGGGACGCCTAAGAACTTGCTCTTGCTCTCAGCTGAAGTACCAAGGTCTCCCTTTAGAGCTTGAGAGTGATGAAAAGGAGAGCAAGCCCAGTACATTTGGCTATCGGAAATCTATATTTAAACAAGTTAAAACTATTATTTACTAAATAATTAAACAATGAATTTATTAATAGAATTTTTCTCCATCTGAGGCCACATACACTCCGTATTGATTCAAAATAATTGGTAGTCAATATAATTTAAATAAATTTTTCGCCGGAGAAGAGAAGAGGAAATGTCACTGAGATCAGTGACAATAAGCAAGATCAAACAATTTTGAATCTCGGATAGGTGGCCTTCAAGAAACGAGTAGTGGATG
>JAAAKE020113573.1:0-16360 GCA_010014785.2 Anisolabis maritima
ATTTCCATATTCTTGGTAATTTGTAAGGTTTAAAATTAAGGTCGTAGTGTAGGTTTAGCGCCAAAATACTCAAAATATATTATTATTGTATACATTTTATTGTATGCGGGGACGCGATGAAAATTATGATTGAAAATTGGGCCGCGAATACTGACAGGTTGAGAAACGCTGATGTAACTAATTTATATTAATCTGAAAATATAAAACTGAATATCCACCAAGAGCATAATTATAGCAGTTGTAGGCAAGTGTGGAATTCAAAAAATTTTAAATTTTAAATATTTTTTTAAATTATTTACAAAGAAATATATAATTAGGATTTTTATTTATTATAGAGCAATCGAATATCAACATATAAATAATTTTAATAATGATCAGATTTCTGAACTTCATGTTAATAAATCGATGAGTTAAAGTAAAAGGTTCGTCCGAACCGGTTGAATCCCACCATTTGTAGCAGGGGTCAAAGAACCTTAGACGCTTGTCCTATACTGATTTGAAACCAAGAAATTAAAATAAATAATTTGGAATCATAAACGAAAGATGAACCACCGTTTGAATAGAAAAATTTTAAAAAGCATTTTTCGATAGTTCATGAGAAATTATATTTTAATTTGCATTAGCTAACTTTTATTTCAACAATATAAGTATTATTTACATAGTCTTTTTACCAGCTAATTTAAACAAATAATAAAATTTCTTCCTCTAATAAATTCATTTTTCCAACATTATTTTTTTTTCCCAAAATGGATCAGAAAAGTTTTTTAATTAATACAATTTTCTTTCATGTCGATGTTTTGATTTTCATTTGATAAGAACCTTATAAAATTATTTTAAATTCACGATATAAAAATAATAAGTAGAGAAACAACACAAAGAAAACAAAATAAATTTTTTAAAACATTGATTAGATTTCATAGAAGAATCAAAACAAAATTTTCTATTAATAAATGAATGATCTTAAATATTTCCCTCTCAAAAAGGGACTAATTTCAATCAAGAGTTTTTATTATACTCTTTTGGCCTGAAAAAAGGCCCCTTTTAATTTTTTGTCTTCATTTCCTTATTAAAACTACGACCTTCCTCCTCATCTTCTTTGATCTCACTCTTTAATTGATGGCTTATTATTGCAGCTGGACTTGGACGAACAGGTTCATTGATTGGATGTTATATTATGAAACATTACCACTTCACGGCACATGAAGCGATTGCCTGGATTCGAATGTGTAGACCTGGTTCAATCGTTGGCCATCAACAGCAATGGCTTGAAAAGTGAGTTGTCTCAAATTGTTTCTCTTTATATACATCTAAAGGCATAAGTCCCTAAACTGATAGGAAAAAAGTTCAATCAATAGATTGCTAGTTTCTATAATATAGGAGACGAAATATTATTAAGATTAACAAGGCGAAGGAACAACGCTATATAAAACATTGAACGAGAAAGAAAAAAACCAAGTGGGAGGACGAGAGAGATAAATAGAAAATGTGCGGGAAGGTCATAAAGAGGTAGGAGCAAAGTGACGCAGGTGATCGACAGAGTTAGGGGAGATTTCATTATAAAAAAGTAAAAAGAAATCAGGGCGAGATGATTGCTTTGTCTGAGCCCCAAGTGACGATAGCATATCTAAAAACCCAAAATTTTAATATGTCTATATATATATTGATATAATGTAATATCTATAATTTTAATATATAATAAATAATAGTATGATAGTAGATGTGATAAAGATCTGAATGACTTAAACATGTTAAACAAAAAGATAAATATAAACCATAGCAACCAAAAATAAATAAACAAAAAATAATCCACTAGGAAATTAATTTGTTCCTTTATAGAAAAAATTATTATTTTATTATTATAAATAATACAAAAAGAATTGATTAGTGATACTCAATAATAAAAGAAATAACATTAATTCATATAAAAAAAAAGTAAAGGAAAAGAAAACAATCTAATAAATGGTTAAAAAAGGAATTATTTTATTCATAAGGATAAAAATAGTTTTTCTCTTAATTGGATTCGTTTTTTATTGATTAAAATAAAAATTAAATTTGACTTCAGTTAAAAAAAATGAATAGTTGATAACAAAAATTATTAATATTATAAATATCTTCGACAGAATTAATTCAAATATACTATACAATTATGGGTATCATTGTATATTTATAGATATTTTATTTTATGACACCCATAGATGTGACAAATTATTTAAGTAATATGCAAGAAATTTTTTCCTGGAGTACACTCCTAAAAAAATTTGATACAATTTACAATTTCACCGAACTATATTAGAATATTAACATTGTTTAAAATATTCCCCATTAATTTAAACAACATTCTAATTTTTTTTAATAAGCAAATTGTATTTATAATTCATTATTGATAGTTTGAAAATAAAAATTAAATAACATAGGAGATTTACATGAGTTTGTTTTATATTTTATGCCAATATCAAATGATACTATTAAAGTGCTATGAGCACGTACAACCTTTAGTGGTCTAGTTAAAGATAGAGCTTATATTAATACCAGATGTAAACCCCTGGCTTTACCTTCGAGGAAATTTCAAACTTATATGATAAGCAGAAATGTAGGGTATATAGATACGGCACTTTAGCAAAAATCTCATATTAAAATATCTTAATATTTTCCCTGAACGTTTTTTGTCTAATATATTTGACATATTAATATATATATATATTATGCTATCGAGAGCTGCAAACTAAAGGAGGGGCCCAAACTCTAATGGTAAATATACGAATAAACTGGGGCTAAATTAAGGCATTTTTAGAATAAACTATACCACAAATACTAACAAATGTTGACCTGTTTTTGCCACCTTGGACCAAATTTAACAAAGGTGCGCTAACTAAATTGCTAAAAATTTTCTCAATTGCAAGTTTTTTATTTTTTATAAATAAATCTTAATTTGCCAACTTTAAATAATCCTCTCTATTTGCCCTCTGTCTACGCCTCTGAATTTATAAATTTTTACAGAGAAATTGAATGAGATATAGTCCATTTTCCATTCAGGTGTGAAATCTTATAAAAACTTTGTAAGGAATTTTAAAGTTCACACACAAAATTATCTTATAGCTCTATGAACAAGTGAGTTCGACATGCTCTATAAATCATTCCTGACTACTTGATTCAGGTTGAATAGGACAATTCTTGTCTTGGCAATATAAAAATTTCCTTATTTAAAAAAAAAATTATTTAACAAAGGTGAAATTACAAATTATTGTTAAGTATTTAGTTTTCAACTCTTATTTTATGTTCTATACAGCAAGCAGGCAGAAATGTGGTTGGAAGGAGATTTGCTGAGGACTAGGAAATTAGAAAACGGCAATCGACACTCGATCCCTCATCATAAAACTGGAATATATTCAATCGCCGCTAAACAGAATTGGAACACCCCCATTAACGGCTCGGATCCGCAAAAGCCCGATAATGTGGCACGCATTGTGCACAAGGTATGAAGAAGACCAAGGGTCTGTTTCCTTCTCCATTTGCTACAGGAATACAGAACAAACAAACACGTGCTCTCCCCTCATTTGGTCTTTTTTCATTCAAGGAAAATCACATTCCATTTAAATTATTTAAAAAAAAAGATTAGCGAGTTGGAAATACTCTGCCCTGGAATTACTCTAATATAATTATTTGAGATGAACTTTTATCAATGTAGTTTGATTATATTTATATACAGGTGTGTCACCGTATCAGCGGTTAATACGTTCCAAACACTTCCGCGTATAGAAGAATCCGCGGGTAAAAGGAACAAATATTGTGTTATACTTAAACAAATAGCCTATTAATGCCATATACATCTTACAGTATAACAATGTTAATAGAAAGTATACACGTTTTTTACAAGTACATATTTATTATACAAAAATAAAAAATAAAAAACAAAATGCTATTAATTATCGAGAACGGACAATTTGCAATTATGTAGCGTATTTTAATAAATGCTTGAATCAACTCTGCATGCTACGATTGGGACATTTATTCTTCTGACGAATGAGAGTAATTAAAAAAAGAATGTTTGCCACGTTCACATAAATTTCTGGAAATGTCTTTTTATTAATAATACTTTCTACAGTCGACCTCGGATACGGGCATACCTGTATAAAAAAATCTCTCATAATATTTTTTGCTTTGTTATTTTGAGTTATTCAAAAAAAGTCTGTGAGGGAAATAATTAAACATGATACGTGAAAACAATTTCTGTTGTTTAAATATATATAGTAATGAATTTAAGTGGAAGGGTAAACCTATACCTTTAGATAAAACTTAAAAGCTGTCTAAATATAAATATAAAAAAATATTTTCACTTATTAAATAGGTGTTAATTGTTTGTTTTTTGAAATTACTCGGCTTATAAAAAAATTGATTCATTTAACTGTGAATTTATTTATCTACTTTTTGATACTTTAGTCCAAAAACAATGCTGAAAATATTTTCTATAATTGCTTATTTTTTTATTTAATCTAATGACTTTTTATTCTTTTTCTTATAAAGTGAATTTTTTAAGGTCGATAACATGAAAATCAATGATTTAGAAGAAGAAAATATAGTTGAATCAACGGGGTGTCGTAGGAAAACTCAACTTATTGAGGTAAATATATAATTAATTAGTTCTAAAGCTGAAGCATTCTTAAAATTCCTATATCAAAGAAAAATTTTTCAAAATTAATGTTCTTTATTGATTAAATTTATTCTTTATACCCCCCCCCCCCCCCAGACAAATACTCTAGCTATGCCATCTTCACGGTTGGTAAATAGTTTTCATCAATGTTCATTTTCTGCTTTTGTCTGTATAATTTTATTTTCATTTTGACTGAATTTTAATTGTTCTTCTGAATCTTATTTGATTTCCAGGAAACTACGAATAATGAAAAAACATCAGGAGAAGCAAGAAACAAGCCTGTACTCACCCAAGGTGATAAGTTGAATCAAATTAAAGCCATGAGACGCCATCCTCGATCCTTAACAACGGGAGTTTTGCAGTAAGATTATATAAAATTTTGATTAATAGAAATCACCTAAAAAAATCTTAAACGATACTCTCCAAACAAAAGCTTCCCTTTCTTTATTAATTCATAGTGAAAATGTTTATTGTTTTATCTTTTTTAATTAATTAAATCTATAACAAACATCTCATTATATATATATATATATATATATATAATATATAATAAATTTTATTGCTCAGGACGGGAATCGTAACCAGTAACCAGTAACCCTTAGATCATGAAGCAAGAAGATTCTACTTCTACTCTAAGGGACAAGTTTCCTCTTAATATATCGCTCAATAAGTCCAGAGGCTAACTACTAAAAAAACATTTTATTTGCAAAATTCGATTTTATTCATCAACATAATCTCCTAATAGACTGATGCATTCATTCGAACGCTTCTCTAACATTTCAATGCCTCTTTTGTAGAACGATTTATCTTTGGACTCAAAATAGGCGTTTGTTGCGGCTATGACTTGAGTAAATCAAATCTCTTTCCCTGGAGAATTTTTTTGAGTTCTGCAAACAGGTAGTAGTCGCTGGGAACCAGATCCGGAGAATAAGGTGGATGGGGACGCAATTCGAACTTCAATTCGTGCAATTTTGCCATCGTAGCCGACTTGTGACACAGTGCATTGTCTTGGTGAAAGAGCACTTTTTTCTTTTGCATTTGGGGCCGTTTTTTTCGCAATTTCTTCCTTGAAACATCAATAATGCCATGTAATATTCGTTGTTGATGGTCTTTCCTTTCTCAAGATAGTCGACGAATAAAATACCTTGCGCTTCCCAAAATACGGAGGTCAAAACCTTACCGGCAGACATTTGCGTACTTGGTCGCTTCGGACGGCATTCACCGGCTGTTGTCCACTCAGCTGACTGACGATTTGATTTCGGAGTGTAGTGGTGGATCCATGTTTCATCCATTGTCACATACCGACGCAAAAAATCCTGTTTATTACGGTTAAACAGCTCTAAACAGCGCTCTGAATCATCGGCGCGTTGCTGTTTTTGGTCCACTGTGAGAAAGCGCGACACCCGCTTTGAACAGAGCTTTCTCATGGACAAATATTCTTGCAAAATAGTATATACAATGCCTTCTGATATCTTTAAGGTGTCAGCTATCATCCGCAAGTTCACTTTACGGTCTTCCAAAACGATGTTGTGCACTTTTTTTTATGTTGTGCGGAATACCTGCCGAATTCGGGCCATCAGAGGGTTCAGCATCATCGGTGTTTGTATGGCTTCGTTTAAACTCAACGTTCGACAGTTGCTTTCGAGGGAGCAAAGTCCCCATAACACTTATCAAGCCATTGCTTTACTTGAACCGTATTTTTTCTCCTCAAAAAACAGTGTTTAATCAACACTCGAAATTCGTTTTTTTTTTTTTCATTGTTTTGAAAATAACAAAAGTAGCGTCACTAAAACCACTGTAACTAATGGTCGGATTGTCATGAAATTTTGACACATCGTTTGAAGGTTGGTGCTTTCTAAAAATCATGGATTTTTCATTAGAGGCGCCATTTATGTGTCAGCCTCGGGACTTACTGAGTGATGTATTATATATAATTTTCCCTTTTGCCGTATTAACAAAAAATAATAATCATTAATATAAACTAACATAGCAATAGTGAGCTGCATGAGTCGTATAAGAGACTAGATTAATTTGTTAGGTTAATTAATAACCAATCACTAAGATTATGATGCGCTGCATGGGAGATGCACGAAAACCATTTAGGACATTGGTTGAGAAACCAATATGAAAACGGCAAAAAGGGAGGGGGTGGGGACTGGGGTAATAATTGGATGGAAGTGGAACAATCACGAGAGAGGGATGAATGCAAATTGAAGGTTATGTATGCATCCGCTCTTTAAGCAATGATAATATTTATTTATTTCTTTAACGAGATACACTTCCACAGTTCTGTCTAAAAAACAAACTATATTTTTCAAACAATTCATAATTTATTCAATTTGTTCAAGAAGGTTTTTTCAAAGTTGTTTTCTCTAACTCGGTTTAGTTTTTAATGCCTACCATCGAAACATTTGTGCATTTCAAGATCTTAGCTAAATATTATCTCATCCCCCAAAAAGTTATATAGCCTACATAGAAGCGTAACTAGCAATTCTGAAAACGGCGTCTTTTTAATTTTGCTTCCACTTTATTAAACAATAGCAACTACAATATACACATAAACAACAAAAGAAATATATTATTAATAAATAGATTTTTTTTTTTTGATGCTTTATTAAAATGTCGCCCATGGCTAGTTATGCCCCTGTGCCTATATAAATACTAATTTAATTAATATAGAATGATGTTTTGTGTTTTTCTAGCAATGAGGAAGCTCGGCCTCATACACGAACTAAATCCCAACAATTTCGAGGTAGTAGTTCATCAGTACAACAAACAACCCCGCATAATACTATTCTCTCGCCATTAAAAGCTACAAAAGTGAGTACAGCAATCCATGCAGCCGCGGCAGCAGCAGCAGCAGCAGCAGCAGCTGCTGCTGCACATTCTAAAGATAAGGATCCGTCCACCACAACAGGATTATGCAAGCGTGTCACTAGGTCTTCCACCATCAATAAAAGGTAGTTAGTTACTCTTTAAACAATTCAAAGTTCAAACATTTAAGAATTAATTCAAAGTTACTTGAAAATTTCATGGCGCTTCAGAATTTTTTCCAATTTTTTTTTTTTTTTTTTTTTTGGATATGGAAGCATAAGGTCCACTGGACCTATAATGACCAGTAGTCACATGCAACCAAGAAGAACAGGAGAAGGGGAGAGTGGTGATTTTAAAAAGTGCCTGCTGAGGTTGGATTTGAAAGTTTGGAGATTATAGGTTTTCGGGAAATTAGTAGCAGGGAGGTTATTCCAATCACGGGAGGCCATCGGGATAAAACAAGACTAGAATTGACTAGATGATGGCAAAATGATATATTTTTCAATATATATATATAATTTATTTAATAATAAACTGAGAAAACTATTTAAATAAAAATTATGCTCCAATTAACGCATGAGTTTTAGTACGATAAAATCTATTTTGCTTCCTTTTTTTCCTTTCAAGATTGCATCGGGCAATGTGCCTCTTCCCCCTTCCTTGCGGGTGGGCGCCCTTGAATTGACTTATCATCGTTTCTTTTATTTAATAAAATGAAAATCAGACCGATGTCTTTTTAAATTTATTTTTAGGACGTTTCTAATCTAATTCATCTCTTCTCCTTGAGACCTATCAATTATCATTTGTGATCATATTCAAAAAAAATTTACATTTATTTCTAAAATATATAATAAGATCCTATGATTTTATCTTAACTTAAATATATCTCTGGTCTATTTTTGTAAATTTAATGCTGGTTATGGTTTATTCTTTTCTTGAATTTCTTTCTTTCAATTCTTAATTTACTAATACAAATAAATAACCACTTAGATTCATTTATTAACTTATTAACAATCAAATAAAGATTTTACTAAAAATTTAATTTATCAAATAGGAATTGAAATTAAGATTAATGATTAATAAAATTCATTTTACAAAATTCCTAAACAATTTGTTTGTATGACAAACGAAAACATCTTCTATTTATTAATTGAAACTTGACATGACATATGGCTCCGATCTTTACAAATAAAATTTTATTTTTTCTTTATCGAACAAGCCAAAATATTTTATCGCGTTTATATGAACAATAAAGAAATTTAATTCAGTTACCATTATTGTTATGGCAATAATCCTATTTATATTTATTATTAATATTTTAAGTAATAACTGTTTCTTTTAAGCTGACGCTTGATAAACAAAATATAAGTTTTTTATTTAATTATTTTTTCTTATATTCAATTATATTCATAACCTGACAACTTTTTTATATGCATTATTTTAAATTTATTAAAAAATTTGGAGTTTCTCGAAATCTGTCAAAATTAATTTTTTTTTTTCTAATTAATACAAAAAAAAAATATTGTTCATAGATTTTTTGGCATCGTTAAAGAAAGGGAGATGGTTTTGTAAAATTTTTTCCGCTAATGAAACCTCAGTATTTTGACTTAATATTACGTAATGCATACTATCCTGAAAGCTTAATGTTGACAAATTTCCATTAATATTTATAAAATTAAGCTCCTCCCCCCCCCCCCTTTCGTAAAATATTTATTTATTGATAATAGCTTATTATAAATGTAATTAATATAGAATACATTTTCATTTGGTAGAATAATTTTCCTTTTGAAATTAGATTCATTAGAATAATCCTCTCTTTAAAATTTTTTAATTTGTTTGTTGATAAATTCTTAGCAGATTTCTTTTGTAATTAAATCGTGCATCTCATAAATTTTGCAAAAATATTTAAACATCCTGGAATTTATCAACATTCAATTTGAAAATTTTAGTGACCTATTTTCTTTGAAACAAAATATTACTAATATTTATTAGTTATTTCTCTTCATCTATTTCACACTAATAAAAATTTGATTAACTTAATCTTCACTATCTTTCTTTCATAGAAATAACTGGCTTTTATCTTCATTATACGGAACGCCCCGTCCTCTAACTTCTAATAAGATGCCAGTGGCCCATACTAGCAGGCCCACAGGCCGACCTATAACTAAAACTCCTCCTTCTTCCTCATCTCCAACACCCTCCACAAATTTATCCTCAAATGGTTTTGGGATGACTCTGCGCAGCGCCGACAGGGTCAACAGGTTTCATACAATTAGACAGTAAGTCCTTGAAATGTTTTCATCCTGACCCTCGCTTGTTCGCTTTTATTTAACACTTTAGTAGTAAAAAAATCCTCAAGTCAAGAAATTTTTATTATTTATTCACGACTTAATTATACGGATAATCGTTTTTTATTAAACAAGATTTTAAGACCGATCCTCCTTGTTGTAGTAAAATTCCAACTCTCAATCTGAAAATTTTTTGAGGTTTCAAACTTGAAATAATGACCAAAAATTTTCAGATTATTTAAAAAAAATAAAACTAGTTAGCATGCTGTTACTCTAGCCTACTTTCCTTGTGATGAGTTAAAAAATTCTACTAAAATATGACAAAATAAATATATTCTACAATAATTTATATATAAAACTAGTACTTATCATCAAAAATTACTTAAACATAGACATTAAAATTATAGAAAATTACTTTATGAATTTGCCAATATTTAGGAATCGGCCTAATTCATCACATGGTCACTAAGGAATGATAGGAATAAATCAACTTCTTATTGGCTCAAAATATTTATTATCCTTTGCCAATGTGAGGGATCATCTTCAGGACGAGTTTCTTCTTCTCTAACAATCCTCTTATCTAACACAAAATATTTTTATATTATTAAATAGTTTCGAAAGTTATTTTTGAATTTAATATTAGTATTGATTAACCGTTTTGAGTATTCACACTAGTGATATCTTGTAATAGGGCTTTACTAGTATGGGACCAGCTCCTATATACCCAAATAAACAAGATGGAATGCGGGAATCTTTTCAATGATTTAATCTTAGTCTGGACCTGACGGATCTTTGAGCCCCAGACCGAGGCCGTACATAATTTTAATACGTTTAATTTTTTCTAATATATCATAGGATCTCTCTAATAACTTTTTTTTCATAAAACCTCCAACCTGTCCAGCTCGATCCTAAATCTCTCTCTCATTCTGATTATATTTTATTTTTGTCTTAAATAAATAATAATTCAAAATAGAACATCACTTTCATAATAAAATTTCTCTCCAATTTCAGATGTTATTATTTTTGTTTTACTTTTCAGCATTAAAATTTACTCAATTTTAATTTTTTTTTTTTTTAAATTAGAAAATACTCACTTTGGCTGCTCGCTATTTCTCATTCTTCTGATGGGAACTCTAGTCTCGTTGATAGAACACTCGCTCAGAAATTGAAAGATCCGACCGGGTTCGAGTTCCAATATATATTTTTTTGAAATTTCATTATATGTTTAAATATTATTTTATAATAACATTGATATATTATTAAATTTTTTAAATTGAGTTAGAATTTAATTCATATATGATAATTTCAAACAATTTTAACCCCTTTTTATACGAGAGTGGTGGAAACTTTTTTGATTTTAAAACATTATCATATTTTTTGCTGTGCGGGTTGATTGTGGATTTTTAATTAGATTTGATGGAGGCAGCAAAATTATAAAAATTTTTATTCTAATCACCTGGCTGTTCTCCTAGACTCCCGTCTCCAAATGATAATTTAGTAATTCTGGATGGAAATAAGATATAGATATATTCTTCATTTTAATCACCAGTAACACTTACTTTTTCTTTTCTTAAACTTTTTCTTGCATGTTAAACTATTTTTTTTTTTTAGGAGTTTATTTTAGCACTTGCTAGCACTAATATAATAAGATATTTTAACTAATTTCCCTCATTTATTTACCTTTAGCACAATGTGTATATCATCCAAAAAAAAGTTTTGATTTGTTTTTTAGGAAACTTTTACAAATAAAAGTTAATGAATTTTTTATTTAGGCACCAATTTGTTCTATTTTTATAAAAAAAAATTAAATGGTATATTCAGCGGAATAGTAGACCTGCCCTTCAGTTTCTGCAGCCTCTCCCTGGCTTCTCCTTGGTCAAATTTTCTTTCAATTTTTTTAACCTTTTAGGATATCACTGTTGTACCTTCTCTCTGTATATTTATTTCTCTGTCGTTTAAAAAAAAGAGTAGACCAGGATGGACTTCCGTGCCTCCTCCTCCCCCCCCCCCCTAACTATTCCAATGGATATGATACACAAGTGTTTTAAGGATGATATACAACGGATTTTTCATAAGTATTTTTATTTTCATCCTTATATCTAAGTGTTTATTAATTTTAATATTATTTGATTTATAACTCTTTTTTTGTTTCTCTATAGCTTACTTATAAGAAAAATATTCCTAACATAATAAAACTGACATGACTAAATATAGTTTCAAATTTTAACTGTTAAATGTATTATTTTCTAAATCATAAGTATAAACTGATTCTGTTCATTTTATTATGTTAGTAACTGATTGATGTGCTTCTCTACGATTCTTTTTTAAGCCCTTCTCGATGTCAAAAGCTTTTTATTTATTTAATTTTAATAATGGAATTTCTTAATGTATCATTTTTCTTACAAATTTTACTCAAAAAAATTGATAATTAATTCTTTTTATTTGGATGACTTAACTTGGGAAAATTTATTTTATTGTTCTAATAAGAGTAACATTTTAAAATAATTTTTATATATAGAGAATTTAAAAAAATTAATTCTATTTTCTAAAATACCATTCGAACAAATTAATAATATTATATATATTTGTCCCGAGAGCAATTTCCAACTGTGAAACAATCAGTTGAATGCTCACTAAATTATTTTTGACCATCACTAATGCCCTATGCATGGTTTCCAACGTTTGAAATTTGCTCTTGTATCTATTCCTATATATTAAAAACTAGAAACAATAATAAATAATTTTTCATAAATATAAGATATTTTAGATTATATATATATAGATATTAAATATTATTGTTTTTTCAGCACGAGAACATCTTCGTCTCGAAGCTATAAAACGTCATTCATTAGATGACTAAATCAAACATCAACAACGGATCCGAGATACCTCTCCAGGAACAACTTGAAAAAAACAAAAATATCACCACACGAGGAGAGACACTTCACCGCTAACGCGGATAAAGAGGTTACTAAGTCCAGCTTACAACATTCTCTTAAACGCACCAAAGTTCATCCCAGGACAGCAGGGCAGTTGAAAAGCCGTACCAATTCGGCTGCAAATCTAATTTTACCTAAATTAAAGAAAACGAAAAACGATGAAAATGATGTGTTAGAAAAGAGAAAAATTCTCTCTGAAAAAATAGACTTAATAAACCAGTAAATAAATATTTTATAAAAAAAAATTTAAAGCCACTCAGAAATTTTATAGCCATACAAGAATATGTGATTAATTTCCCACGTTATTAGTATTTTTCAATTTTGAGTTGACTAAGTCAGCAAGATTTAATTTATTTTAACTATTTTTTATTCATGCTTTTTAATTAGAATGCTCGAATTGTTTATTGATGATTTTAGACAGGCCTGTGCTTAAAATTTCCTAATGGGAAACAAATTGAGATGGATTTAAATAAAATATTAATAATAAAAAAATATATTCATCTAAAAGTTTTTAGTTACAATCAGTTTTACATTAGATCGCGATTAATGGATTTTTATAAGTCACATACTTAATTATTTTAATTAATTTTTTATAAAATTTAAATAATTACACGAATCTCCACAAAATAACACATAAATTTTTAATTTCTACACAAATCAATTATTTGCAAATAAAAATTTTTCTTCTTTTATTGTTTTCAATTAATTAATTTTATTGATTTAAAATTTTTTTTTAAATTAATACGAGTTTTAACAATTTTTAAAATTTTCTTTTTATAATTATTTTAAATTAATTTTATTAAAATTTTTGGAATATTAATTTACATAATATCGATTTAAGGGCGTTGTTTGTTTTTACTTATTTTAATAATATGCTTAAAATAATTATCTTAAAATAATTTACTTGACCTATTCATTAATTCATTAATATTCAACATATGCCTCGAGAAGTACTTGAGTTTTGTATCTATTTTATTTTAAAGATATATTTATATAATTTATTTTACATTGATCTGATAAACTACAATTTTTATTTAGGTAAAATACAATTTTGAGCGTAATATGGGAATATCGAGAATTTTATCAAAATGTTGAGAAAGATGTTTTAAATATAAATTGTGTTCTTGAATTTAGATTAAGATATCGCACTTTTTTTATTTTATCGAAATATAAAGAATTCATAATATATTCTAGTATATGGTTTAAAAGTACTCCATTTATTGTTTATTTTAGCCTGCATTAGACGATAAGTTTCCAACTAGCAATTCCCTTGAGCAGTAAAAAGACTATGATCGAGAGCAAGATCATTGAATATACAACACGTGGAGTATGTCGTACGTTTATGACCCGTCAAGTCCGTCTCGAGGCATATGCTGAATATCAATATCTATGGGATGTTGTTTGAAAACCACTAACTATTTCAAACAAAGCTCTATCAGTCCACATTAATATCTTATTCTAATGAATAGGTCTCGAAAACTAAATAACTTAGTTATGTTTGTTTTCAAAATAATATTTTAAACATGTTGCAAGCTAAAGCAGGGTGGGGGTGAAGACTTTTGACCTATTAAAAAAAAATGGTTCACTTTTTGACATCCAGGATGAAATTTACAAACTATTAATGTCAAAATGTCAATCAAATTTTCTTAACAATTGTCACAATTTTTAATTGGCATGACTTTTTTTTTTTTTTTTTTTCTAAAAAATAGCTTATTCTGATAAATAGAACAATCTCCCCATTCTCCTCCTTTGGCTCCTGATTTTAAATATATAAAATTTAAATTAAATTTTTTCTTACTAAATTTTAATGAAAAAAATATTTATTTAACGCTTTTATTATAAATTTAAAATTGAAATATCATATTAAAATTTTATTCTGATTTTACACATTACCTGAATTCATTTTCTACTTTTATTTTTTAAGTTTATAATAACAATAAAATAACAAAGAGGGAAGGGGTCGTTTAACTTCTCCATCTCTAAGCGCACGGTCTTAATTGATTTTTATTCTCAATCCTTTTTTAAACCAAACGGCCTTTTTCATATTAATTTGCTTTTTTTGAGCAGTATTAATATTTTAAAAAATTTAATCGCTTTACATTTTATATATTAAATTATACTAAAAATAACGAGACATAAAATAATAATAGAAAAATCGGTTCGAAAATATAAACGACGTTTTGAACTAAATCTAACTCAAATTATGGTAAAATATCAAGAGTTGTGGATGTGGGTGTATATGTGTGTGCCTATTCTGTTTTTCTCTTTGTTAAATGTGTTTTAAGCATAAATGATTTATTTTCTAAATAAATTATATATATCATATATGGTTCTATGAAATAATGTTTTTTATATGTTTTCTAATAAAAAAAGCTAGACATTTATATTTTAATAGAATATGCAAAAGGGAAAAAGTTATTTATAAAGATATTTTCTCTGTAATGGAATCTGAGTCTTTGAAATTATTTTGTTAATTCTAGATTGAGATTTATGAAAGATGGTAATTGAATGGTGATAAAATAATTGAGAAAGCGTAAAAATATCGTACCTGGATATATTTTCAAACTCAAATTCTGTGATAACTTTCTTTATTTTTGTTCAATCATTTTCCTTTGCATTTTAAATTTGGCAAATAAATAGTAATCTACTAATAATTATTTAACAACTACATTTATTCATTCAAGCTTGATGCCCATTGAAACGGGCCGAAACGAAATCGAAGAGAAGGTTTTATCTAATCGGATGGGATGGATTCAATTTTAGAGACGGATAGGTACTTAGGTCATTACAAATTGAACCCTTTGTGCCTGTTACTGGGGGTGAGATTATCTTTCACTTTCCTACTTTTTGGCAAAGTTGAATAATTTTTTGCCACAAGCCAGACTCGAACTCGAGCTGTGTTGCAACTTCGTGAGTGGAGATAGACGAAATCGTTTGAGGGCCACCTGTGTATGTGAGCGATTGTGTGTGTGTGTGTTTGTTGCAACTTCAGATCGATAATCCGAAGCTTATCCACTTAGCCAAGGCCTCCTCCTAATCGAATGGGAACACGCTTAAAACACGCCTCGAAGCTCTTTTGCTCGAATAATCTCCAGAGCACCCATTTTAAAAACTTCAATTCGCCATGATCTAGTGGACGATATGTAGGAGAAATGATAAGAAAAACAATAACAATAAAAATATTTTTCACTCTTATTTAAAAAATAATATTAAAATGGAAGCTGCTTAAGTTTCGGGTGACATTAAATAACACGGACAACTTTCAAATTTATTTGAGTTAAAAGGAAATAGAATAAAAGTGTTATAAGGGAACTCGGACCAAAATGGGATACGAACTTCAAAATTATTTATATAAATTGCGAGTGAGTTCTTAGTTTTGGGATCATCAAGAAAAGGGCGAATCGATATGAAGGGATGTCTATAGGAAAGATTGCTGGCGAGATCGAACTCAGTCCTCGAATAGCCAACATGAAGCTAAAGCTTAAGTCATATAAACACAAAAGAGACCAACTTCTTAAGGGTGATAATAAACGCGTACCATTTCAAAGTTTTCTTCAATTTTTTCCCACTCCGCAATGCATGACTCATTTCCCTGATTTCATTAGTTCCAAAGAATGTTTTTGCCGGATCCTATCAACTCTCGTGTTAGGATAATTTTATAAACTAGAGCT
>JAAAKE020113584.1:0-16358 GCA_010014785.2 Anisolabis maritima
GACCAACCCGGGAAAACATCATTCCACATACAACCAACCGCGGAAACCTTCCAGAACATATATATATATATATATATCATATTCTATAGTGTGTAGGTAGCAACGGTGAAGAGGAATCTGTTTGCAAGACCAAGCGCAGCTGAACCTTGGATGGGTGACCCCTAAGATCAAGAACCATTCAGCTTAATCGTCATAGAAACGAATTATACTGTCGCTCTTATAATACTAGAATGAAATAAAGAAACAAGGAAAGGGTTGTGAGTGCTCTTTTTCTTAGATCCACAAAACGGGGAAGCTGGGGAAGTGACCTTGATTCGTCTGAGACGTTATGATGGCTAAAGGAGGTTGTAAAAAAGTAAATGTGAATGTATTTTAATAGATTAAAGAAAACGATAAAAAAAAAGGTGCGAAGCGCAATTCCTTCGGTTCAAGTCCGAAAAGTGCCAATTATTTACGATTAACATCATCATATGACACATAATGTTACCTTAAACAAAACAGATATATTTACGAGATCCTTATAGCTTCATTTGAAAAGCTCCATATATTTCATGTTAGTCATTAGTTAAATCTAAGAATACACATAAGCGTATTCTTCTTTTGTGATAATTTCCTATTTGGAGTTTAAGTTTAAGTTAGGAGATTATTGCTAAAGAGTGAAGATTAGTATTTAATAAGAAATATATTTTTATACGGTTCTTCAATCAAAGAAATAAATCAGCCCTGTCCCTTGGAGCAGGGGTAGAAGTCTCGCTTCACGTCCAAGCGGTTCGTTTCCCCTCCTGAATGACAAAATTTATTTATATTATATAAGTTACCAATTATTAGGACATAGTCTAAGTGCAGGAAAGGACAAAAAAAAGAAAACAAATCAAGTTTTGGTGACCTAAAGTACAGGCGCAAATCAATATCAATATTTTACATAAGCATTTTTTAATCTTTGAGTAGATGGAAGAACTTTGCCAGAACTTTTTTCAGACTATTAGGGAGTAACTTTCTTAGAATTATTCTGCCTAACTCTTCCTCCTCCAAGAAGAGGCATTATTTTAAGAATTCGACAAATTTTTGCCATGATTTCGATTCGAGTTGCTAGAATTATTACTTTTCTACTTTATCCCCTCCTCACAATATATAACAAAATAAATATTAATAAAATAGAAGATTTTTGGAAAAGTTTTTTTAAACAGTATATATATATATATATATATAATAATTTTATTATAGCAGAGTGGCAAAGAAAGGCGCTAAATAAAGCAGCTAGAGTGGAAATTAAATTCGTAGCAGCAATATATATATATATATTGTGGAGAAAGACAAGGAGGCGAGAGTGTGTATAAGAGAGAAAGAGAGAGAGGGTGAGAGTTGCGTTACGTTGCGTTATATGTTCTCTCTTTCGGTGCTATAAACAAGCAGAGTTCACGCTCTGCTGCGCCAGTAGGAGGCGTCAAGCATCGTTAAAGACTGCCTCCACCCTCACTCATCCTCTCTCTCTCTCTCTCTCTCTCTCTTTCACTCTTTCACTTATCATCATTCTCCTACTCTTCACTCTCATATATTTATTAGCACTGTTATCTTGGAATATGTAACCGAATCAGAAGGATCTGAAATTCAATTTGTAGTCGGTGTGTATATATACGTATAAATTACAATAACAAGAGAGAAACTCGTGGATTCAAAGAGAATAAATAATAAATTCAAATTATTAAAGAACAAATTAAATACCAAACTTCGAATTCATTTTCATATTAGCCAATTTATTTTAAAAAAATCAGTAACCTTTTGTAATTATATTTCTATTCCTAAAAAAATAAAAAAGGTTTGGGGGTTTTTTTTGTGTTGTTTATTACAATTTACAACCTTTCGGTTTTTGATCAAACTGTAATTAATTTTGTATACTTACTTGTGAAAAGAGCAATGTATGATTTTAGCGCCCTGTAAAAGACAAAATAGAGCAGAATAAGGAATTACTTTTCTCACCTGTCATCATGCAGTTAATGTTGAGTTCTAATTTGTAAATTTGACGACGACTGTAGTGGTGTGAATTGTACCAAAAAACACAATACAACCCAAAGTCCTGCTCATTTATTTATTAATTTTCAAAATAGAAATAAAATTAGTTGGTTGGTAGTGAAATTTTGAATCAGACTATAATCAGTATTATTATATAAACACTATGAATATTTAGCTCTAATTATGGAAAATAATTAGAATTCTAATGATTGTAATAGTGAAATAAATAGCAAATTCGACGGGAAAAGTAAGAGAGATCCAAGTTTGAGTCCCAATGGTCGTTTTTTTCGCCAAAATTGTCACTTCTATAGACGTATTCAATAAATGTCCTTCAATGCAGGCCGCTCTTCTAGATGTATGTTATGTTCTGAAAAATATATTAGAAGAAGGCAAATGTAAATTTATTCTCTAAATTAGTTAAAGCAGTTAGCGACCCTGTTTATTATGATAGAACCATTAAGAAATTGAAGCGTAAATATAGGTTAGCATATTCTAATAGGAATAGGTTTCTCGAACACAAGAAAAATTTCCGGGAGTTAAATAAGTAGTTAGTTGAGAAAAAGGATTTAGCTAGAGTTAGTTATTTAAATAATTATACCTATCTACTAGTTTGTAAAAAGAGTTCGTATAGAGTTTAACAAATATTAAAACTACAATAACTATAATAAAATAATTTGAATGATTTTTGGTTTTTTTTTAAAGTTTCCCCCAAAAAAAAAGAGTAATAATCAAAGATTAAGAGGGCGAAAAAAATTGCAAATGTACATTGAATTAAGAGTTAGAGAAAACTCTATATCAATATATGTAAAAATAAATTATTATGTATTTAATATTGAATAAAAAAAAGGAAAGATAAATTTTTGTAAAATTGAAGAGATCTCTGATTCTATGAATGATTTGGATATTTTAATAAAAATTGGGAAGACTGTATTTTGTCTATTTAATCATGAACTATCAGAGATGCGATGAAATAATGCAACTGAGTTGTAACCAATACCTTTGCAACAATTCAATTGAAAATTTTGTAAAAAGAGATTTTAACTATATTTTCGAAATTTTTAATTTTATTTAATGAAAAAAAAATATTTTCATTTAATAAATAACAAATAACTGAGTCTCTTTAAAAATTTTCCAACTTACAACAATTAATTAATTAATACAGTTTTTTTTAATTTTTTTCAGTATCTGAGGCTATATAGACATTAAACGATATATAATATATATACACGATGGAAATGATCCAGACATATTTATTTTCCAATAGTATAAATAAATTTTGACCGGGCTGGGATCCGAACCCAGACCTTTGAAAGTTATCATGCTGACAATGTCAATATCTTTAACTTCTCGGCCGCAGGGGAAGGGGGGGGGGGGGTCTTAATGCAGTTGAGAAAGTAGAAAAAATTTACAAACTATGTCAAAGCAGAAAGAACAAAAAGAAAGTGTTCGAAAGACCCACAGAATTGTTCCAAGAGAAGAAGAATCTACAAAAACGAAATGTAATATTAAGAATTTATAATTATTTTTAGAAGTTTTAATTTTTTTTAAGTATTCCCTTTTACCGCAACGACTGCGTAAAATAGTATAATTACAATAATATACTTGTAAATATTTAATAATATATCTTATAGAGGGATCGACGAAGTGGTCTCTCGATATAGGCTCCCAGGGGGCCGATATGACATTGAGAGGGGTTCAACTCGGAAGTCGATGGAAAAAAAAATAAATATCCAACTAGTTAATTTTTACATTATTATATTATTATGCTATATAGTGTCGAAGAGGCGATTAGCCTAGGATAAAGCAGTTAAGCCTACCGATTGGCACAAACGTTTGGAAACCTCTGATCTGATTTTGTTTTTAAAATAATTAATGAATTTTTCAAAGAATATATAGGATCAGTGAACAGGAAGGAAAATTTTTACAAGTCATTGGGCGGCGGGATTAGAGTAAATTTAGTAATCGCGGTATTTCGACATCGGTTTTTTTTGCGATCACAAAAACAAATGATCTATTGATGATTGGATTTGTTTTACGATTAAAGCATAAAGAAAACAAAGAGTAAATAGTGAGAAGAGATTCGTATTTTAGAAGATAGGGGCTTTTTTGAAGGAGAGATGCGGGAATTGATGACTCACTAACTACTGACGGAGTAAAGAAGAGAGTATTTTAATAAGATTTCTTTAAAAATAAAAGAGATATGCCTTGAATGAACGATGTAAAATATTTGAAAGATATGATGGTCTCTGCTCCTGATAGCTCTAGCATCGATTGGCCAGCATCCAAGTTGAGCAGATCCCTTCCTCCTCCCGTTAGATATATATTTGCATTCAGCATTCATTTGAATTGAAAAGTTTTTTTTTTTTAATTCGATTTGTAAGCTCATCAACGGATTAAAATACCGATTTGGCTTATTGTATCTCTTTCCCGTTTTATATATTTTTTATATCCAAGTCTGAAAGAGACAACCTTGATTAAAATATGGATAAACCCAATACCTCATTCCATTATTGATACTGAAAATATTTTTTATTTTTTTGTTTTATTAATATAAATAAAAATTCATATTATTTTTATTTTTTAAATAATAAATTTATATCGCTCTATGAAATAATATTTACGCATCCTATTATCTTTGCTTTTTTATTGTTGGTACAGGAAATTAAAGGAGCTTGAAACCTGATACTGGGGAGGAGAGGGGGTAGAGAAAGACTGGCATAGAGGAAGCTGAAGAAATAAAAGGATTGACTAGAATAGCTAGTGATCGCACAGGTGAAGGCTTTGAATGATTATTTGGAAGAAATTGTGTTTACAGAAATAAATCAATCAGGAGTGGTCTTCATTTCGTCTTTCTCGTATATACATATATAGGGAAAGTAGATGTACTAAATATATTTATTCATTTGACTCGTCTCAGTGAAATCATATTTGAGTTATTACGAAAAACACTTGTGGTAAAGTACCACTTTCGGTTGCCGGAATTAGTCCAAAAGTTGATAGAGATCTATTATTTTGCTGTTATGAATATATGTTAAATTTGGTTGATTTACATCAAATTATTGTGTTAACGAACATTCACACCGATATGATTCGAAAAATGGTATTTTCAGACTCAGAGCGGCCCAATATGTCAAAATCTCAAAATCGAATTTTTGTACGATTTCAATACTTTCTCTAAACTATGAATGAAAAGTTGAAACATAGTAGCCTATTTTTAATTTTTTTTCGTTATTTGTCGATTCGGTATCTAAGGCAGCTTGAACTAACTTGAACAATATATCGTCATATTATTATAAAATTTATAATTTTAATTATTTGTCCTAAGAGTTCATGTAACAGGAAATCCGCTTTGAAATTTAATCCATCCATCTACAATGTCTAATTAGAAAAGATATTATTTATTTAGAGATTCCTTCCCTCCCATATTTGTAAGTAAAAAAATACAAAACAAAAAAAAACATTTTTAAATTCTAATTAGAAAAGACATTATAATATTTATAATTCTAACTCTACTTTAGTGGGGTCTTCTATCATGAGGGCGATCTCGACTTTTGAGGCTGCAGCTCTAAACAGAGCCCTGGTGCTTCATCTAAACCAGTGACGGAGGTTTTTCAACTAAGATGTTCTTCTCTTGGAATCAATTTTATCTACCTTGGACAATCAATGAATTTTTATTTTCTTATAAGATGTCCAAGATATTCATTCCATTATGCGTTTTTTCCGGTGTTCATGACTTCACTGTCTTTGTTAAATCTTGTAGAACTTCTGTTTTGTACTTTTTCAATCCAAGGTATTTTTTAGAGCCACACTTAATTAGATATAAATTATATAATAATATTGACGATATGTCCTTCAAGTTGATACTTCTCAGGCTGCTTCACTAAGATTATTTATCATCAAATCATGGAACTATTTATACCCTTAAAAATCATCCCGAAGGGAAGCAATTCCAAATTCTAATGTTTACTTCGGAATGTGAAAAGGGCATTCGTGCCAAAAACAAAAATGTGTATGAAAGTTTTTAGTGCCATAATGGCGAATCTTTGACATATGCCGAAATTTATATACTAATAGAATGCCAAAGATTCTGAGCTAAAAAAATTTTTGTAAAATATAGAGGAAAAGATTTCACAATACATGAGCAAAAAAAAATAAAATAATAATAGCAATTCCGTATTAGCCTATAAATCAATATGTGTAGTAGAGTAAAGGCGACCATTAATGCTTATTGGAAAAAAAAGTGAAATATGCGGAAAATGAGAAAATTTTTTCTTTTCAACAACATGTTGTAATAAAAAATTACTAAAATTACTTAATGATAGATAGTTCTGTAAAATTTGTCTCAATTCTATATTTTCCTCTTTTCAAAATTTAATTAGAAATAATAATAAGTGAATCCAAATGAATCGATTTTGATATTTTTGTTTACTCTTAAAAAAAAGTTTATAACTTTTGTCCTTTTTTTTCCAATTTTTAATTTGCCATTCTTATATTAAATAATAGTAAAAAAAAAAAAGAAGAGGGGATTTTTGTGGTTCTTAATCTCAAATCAATTTTCATAAAATTAAAACTTCTCTCTTTTCCCTTTTTTTTCCCTCTCTCTCTTTTTTTTTTTTTTTTTTTTTTTTTAATTTGATTATAACCACCAAAAGTTTTATTTCATCTTCGATTCTTTTATGCATTCAAGATTATTATGGAGAGCCATTTAATATCAAGAAGACGAGGGTTAGATTTTTTTTATGTCTCGCATTTGAGGGGAAGTTTTGTGTGCTCTTAAAAAAGAGAGAATAATCTTAAATTGAAAAAAGAAAAAAGGAAAAAATGGGTAATATTATTTTTATCAGAATTAAAAGAGATGATTATAATTTTTACTAGCACATAATAAAAGTTTGAAGACTTTTTCTAATGATCAATAAACACTTGAAGATATCAATGATAAAGTCCGATGGCGTTGTATATTGAAAATAAAATCCAAACACGGAATTTTATCTTAAATCACATATTAGGGAGAAAACAGTTGTGTCGTAAAGGGAGTCATCCATTCAATAGACCGTAGAGGCTAGTCTGCTGGGACCCAGTATATTTAGCCAAACCCAACCGACCTCTAGTTATAGCCATCTATGGGACCTTCTTTATTTCTTATTTTTAACTCGTTCATTCTATTGATTTCTAGTTAACCACTAATTCTATATATATTTTAAACCAGGGCTTCTAAACCCTTTGAACGGCAGTAACCTACTCCTTCCGCTTTTCATTGGCATCACAAAAACCTTTTCTTCTTGTAGAGTTGGTAGAAGGTTTATGGTAGCGAAATCCAATTCACACATATTTAAGAATTTGTTTAAATTATATTTTTTTATTTTGGTGTTAAACATCATATGCGAAAAATGATCTGCTTGGCAGACAGTGGTACGGTTTAGAGCCCTCTATTAAAAGTGAGAATGTGCATAAAACAATCCCAAAAAATGTATTCTTTAAGCAAAAAAATTGGGTACCTCTCCTTGTTAATCTAACAATCTAATACATTCATTAAGATATAATCTATAATAGATATAATATCATAGTGAGTGGTCAAAAAACAGGCTGGTCTGAAATCTGACAAAGAAAAAAAAAGATTAGTATAGAAAAGTCAATGGTTTGATGATTAAAGAATAAAGAAAACAAGTTTAGAATAGTGAGAAAAGACTTACCTAAAGAAGACTCGTATTTTAGAAGAGAAGGGGCTGTTTGAGGGAAAGATGTGGGGGTTGATGCTCCTCTGTTAATGATTCACTCACTACTGAAGGACTGAAGGCGATAGCTGGTTCCTCTACTCACGGTTTGGGCAGGTTCAGACTTGAAAGAAAAGAAGGCCAAAAGAAAAGGTAGAAGAGGATTTTATAGTTAAGTTAAAATAAAAGTGCCATCCAAAAGTTCACCTTTCCAACAGGGAAAGGAAATTCCTATAACAATTGAATATCAATTATTCATAATAAAAATTTTTTAAATAAGAGAAAAACATTTTCCAAAAGTGTATCAATTTATTTTTATAATTAAATTTGGAAATAAAGGAAAATAATGTATATACATAACAATCCACAGCAGTGTCCAACTTTTTGGGTTCCTTATGCCACATTGGAAGAAAAAGAGTTGTTTCGGGCCACACATAAAATTCACTAGCCAAAAAGTGTTGAATTGCATAAAATCTTTTGCTTTAATTGCCATAGTTTCAGTTTCATTTCGAAGGGTGTTATCGTTTGAACTTGTAGTTTTCACCTTGAAGACGTATAAAACTAAAAATGCCAGTTCATCACCGAGTTGTCATAAATTTTGTCTTTGATTTCATAAACGACTTGATTTCTTTTCGCAAATCATAAAATCTTTTCAAGATTTTACCTCAACTTAACCATTTTACTTCTGAAAAGTAAATGATATCCAGAGTCAGAATTCATAAATTTAAGGAGTTCTTGGAATTCTATATGATTCAATTCCTTGGCCTTTATGAAATATAATAAATTACAGCCTTGACGACAATCTGCATAACATTATTATTAAAGATTTTGCGCATAGTAATAAATTAATTAATAGCATATTAGTATTTGTAATATTATTAATGGTATTTTGAGCAATCTCAGTACAATTTTTGCTAGGCCGCATTCATCATCTGGGGCCGTGATCTAGAATATTATTATCTGTGATCCGAAATTCTTTCTTAAATTTATTTTGAGAAATGAGAAATTCATAGAATATTAATATTAATTTATCTTTTTTTTTTTTAATATATAAAATGAGAGTTGGGGAGATGACCTTCCGCCTTCCGCCCTATCCAAAAGAGAGCAAGATAAAGGCGAGAGAAAGAGAAGCCGGCCGGGGGTGTGTCAGATGGTGGGACAAGAGAAATTAAGTCCCTCTTATAATTCCATCTGATGATGATCATTCTCTTCTCTTCCCATCCTCTCTCTCTCTCTCTCTCTCTCTCTTTCTCTCCTTCTCCATCCTCATTCCTTAACTCACCAACTTCTATCTCTCTCTTTCTCAACAAGTTTAATTTAAAAAAAAAATGAAGAAAGAAAATATACTTTCATAATAATTTGAAGATAAAATAAATTATTATAAAATTTCTTTTTAATATAAAGAAAGAAATAATAATTATTGTAGAAAAGTTAATTTTTCGTTTTAAAAAATTGAGGCAAACGTTAATCAAAAAAGTTTTTTTATGATTAATAAATTAATAAACTTAGAATATGTAAAGACAATCTTAATATAACTCTGTCCCTTGAAGTAGATGTCTTGGATCACGTCCCGTCTCGAACGACAAAAATTTATTTATATTTTATGATCTATCAATTAATATAAATAAATAAGGACGGTATCTAAATGACCTCAGATTTAAAAAAAATTTTTTAAATAATCATCTTTCATTTAGAAAAATTAAATATTCACTATTTAAAAAACAAACAACTGTATTAACAGAATTATGTTGCATAATATTTATAATTTTCAAACTTTTATTTTATTGTAATTGTAAAGTAATTTAAATTTATAATAATTATTGGAAATATTGAAAAATGGCTTGATGAATATAAAGCCTTTAGTCATTTAAAATAAAAAAATCTTTCTAAAGTCTAAAAAAATACAGAGGAGGGGATTAATCGAGCCTTATAATTGTTTTCTTATTAAATTATTAATATTTCTGTTTGCTTGCTGTTTTTTTTTATTTATTATAATTATAAAATAATTAAAATATAATTAAAATTACTTAAATCTTTAAATCTTAGAAAAAATTAGGAACAGCGGGAGTATAGAATCTGGGCCTCTCGTTTGACGAGGGAGTCCCTTGCTCTCCAGGCCCTAGGAGTTGGAGAGATCATGGCTCTATCCAGTCGAGCAAAACCTCGGATTTGATCCCTAGCTTGTACTCATTTACAGGAGTTGATAAATATTATTTATTTATTTTATAATAGTATCCTCAAAATCCACATCTCCCAATCGCATTATTTAAGAAGAGCCAGATTCTTCGACAACAATACTCTCACTCTCTCACTATGACGAGTAAATTTCAAAAAAATAAAAAAAAAGGTGTCGCAGATAACTTGAATATGTTGGCAATGTTGTCCAAGTCTATCTAGAAACATTCACATAGTATACCTAGTGACTCAGTGAAGCTATCATGGAGTCACTGGATTGGTGCTGAGATGCTCTCCAGCATTCGATTTCTGAATTGTGACTTGGCATTTACACGAATATAAGTCAACATTTTATTGAAATTTCATTTTCCACTTCAACTCAATACAACTTCATCAGAACTAATGTTTTATAGTATAAATCTATAGATTACAATCAGGATTATCAAATGAGTCTGCAATGAACTGAGACAGAATTCTTTGAATTCTTAAAGTTGCAGCGCGCCCCAGCCCGTCCTTAGCTCCACTGGATGAAAGTTGATTCTTAGGCTATAAATTGATATAATTTGATTTCCGATGATTTTAGCTGCCTCCTTTATCCAATTTGGTTTACATCAGGACCGAAGGTCCCAGGAGTGTAAGGAGTCGGAGTCTTAGGGTTAAACTGAATATATGTGAATATTCATCTACAAATCACTATCCGGCACAAGTGTAATTGAATGTTATTTAATCATTTGCAGAGACATTGAATCGGTTACTAAAAAACATTCTATTTTTCTATTTTTCATGGCTAATCGATAGCCAAAGAAACATACATTACTTTCGGTTGCATGTGGAATGCATGTGGTTACCGAACAGGCAAAATTTATATTAATTTTTATTTATTATGATCAATCAATTTAATAATTAAACAGAACTCAATACAATTCAAACTCCCCTTTTATTTGTCATTTATTTATTAAAAATAATAAAATATTTCAAAATGCTTCTCTTGCATATGCAAAATCTTTCATTCTCCTTGCTTAATTTCCGTAAGCGTATGAAGTATAGATGCGATAGAATAAGAAAATGGTCTAATATTTTTTTGTCTTTTTCGGCATCTGAGATCATTTAAATTTCGTTCTTATTTATTTATATCAATTATATTATAGCCAATATATATATAATATAAATACATTTTTGTCGCTCAGGACGGGAAGCGAGCCACTAGTCTTTGATTCTTGAAGAGAGACCTCTACACCTACACCAAAGGACAGGTGCGAGGCCAAATATTTAATGAGAAGAGAGAAAAAAATTCCACATGCAAACCAAAAATGATCCTTTGACTGGTTATTTATTATTATTATTTTTTATTTAAATCTGGCGCGACTAAGAGCCTGCTTTGGCAAGATAAAATAATGTGATGTGCTGTATGTGACACCAGAATCTTTCTCAAGACTATTGCAAATAGTGAAACCCCCAATTTTTTTTTATCTCATTCTAAATATAAAAGATTTTTTTTCAGCCTCAAAAACTTTCATTTAAAAAGAAAAATTGTTCGAATAAACGAATTTTTCATTAAAAAATAAATCAAAACTCCCTTTTAGGATTAAAAAAAATTAAGCTAATAATATATTTATTTATATGTAAGGTAGAGCATGAGAGAAAAAATAAACGAAGTAAATAATTGGTAATTCGTATTCAAGCTTTCATATTATAAAATGAAAGGAGGCGAAATGAGGGTGGTGATGTGGAGAGAGGGGAGGGGGAGGGGAAGGGGATAGGACGGGTTGCGATATTTATGGAGATTTAAGAAATCGATTAAGCAACGCCAAGCGGACCCTTTTTCTGGCTGGCTAAGGGGGGTGGGATAAAAATTAAAAAGATGAAAAATGAATCAGGGCTGGTCTATATAACCGGGTGAGCTCCCATCCCTAAGCACCTCCAATCAAAACTCGCCAAGTGCCAACAACACGAACGAATGAACCCCGCGGGCTATATAATAAATTGAATGGCGGCGACGCTATGGGGGTGGAGAAAAATGAGAGTAGCTCTCCTTCCATCCCCCTAGATTGAGAGTGTGAGACGCCAAAGACTGCGCCAGTCGATTCCCCATTCAATAAACAAAATAAATGCTAGCATAACAACACACATACACACGTTCACAACGCTTTATATATATATTTCAACTTGGTTCGATATAAAGGTGTATATAATAAAAGTAAGAATAAGTATATAAGTGTCGCTCTGAATAGTCCTTTATCCTAAAACAAAAATTCAATAAAAAAAAATTGGGGGTTATAAAATTTAAAAATTGCGAAATCTTTTTTGAAATAAAATATGTTTTTTTTTTTTTCTATTTTAGTTACTGTGAATATCTTTACTATCTGCAAGTTTCAATTTTTAAAAAAAGTCTTTTCGACATCTGAGGCCATATAAACTTTAAACAAACACGATTATATAAAATACTTATTTTCCGGGCATATTTATTTAAACCAATTGGTTTAAATTAATTTTTCATCGGCTCCTTGGCTTTCAAGGTCTTGACATTGTCAATAGTTCTAACCTCTCAGCCAGAGGGTGGGGGCAATCGAATAAATTTTAATATAGTTATTTTCAAAACATTACTATACTCTTAGTGTCGGATTAGACAAAGAAGACAATTATCTTGAGCTCTTAATATCCACGAGGTGGGATAACTGCTGCTTCCTTAATTGTTAAAAATGTATTTATATTATATTGGCTACCGATTAATATAAATAAATTCATAGTCTAAATTGCCTCAGATGAGAAGAAAAATGACCCTCGTTTTGCCTCCGCAAACATGAACTCTCTTTTTTTTCATATTTCTTAACGTGGCTGAGTCCAACGCTTGAATATCCGCCTTTTATCTTTTGGGCTAAAGCTTAGGGACTTAGGGACTGAGAGAATATAAAAATCAAAATCAGCTACATCATAGAAAAAGATCTAGAAGTTTTCGTATATCGGAAAAATGGGGGGCATTTACGTGACGTCATTTTCATAAATATCAAAAAAAAAAAATTCCCTTTTTTAATACCTAATATTATTAAATGTTGGTTAATTGGTGTGAAAATAATAAATTTTAACTTGGTTTCTATTTTTGTAAACACCAAGATAATGAATAATATTAAATTTTTTTTTAAATTTTATTTTTACATATAAAATTTTTATTTATATATATATTAAAATAAAAATTTACTGAAGAGGCCGAAAACAGCCGTAAAAATAAAATTCTTTTTTAAAAAAATTTTTTTATTATACATTTTCGTAGTGATTATAAAAATAAAAACCAAACTAGAATTTATACATGTTATTATAATGTTAGTATAAAAAATAAATTAAAAAAATTAATAAACAAAAAATTTATTATTATTTACTCGTATTTTCCCTAAATTCCTTATAAATTCATCTTACAATCCAGCTATATTTTATATTTTTTGGCTAGATCTTTTTTTTTTTAACTATCTTCTGCATCTGCGGCCATATAGACATTAAACAATTACAAATTTATTTTAATAACGATATATATTATACAGGCATATTTATTTATATGAATTGGTATCCAATTGATTTAAATAAATTTTCGCAGGGATCCGTACCCACACCCCTTGTCTTTTAAGCTTATCAATATTGACAAAGTCAATATCTTTAACCTCTCAGACATGGAGGAGGGGGAGAGTAAATAAATTAATTTTGTTATTTTTCATTTTTCATTGTGCACTTTGGAAAATTTTAAATTAATTAAGGTACTCATAAAAATTCTGTTTCAATTAAATCGGAGGTTGGAGTACACTTAATACGTTTATTCTTAAACAAAAAGCGCACAAAAATGACTCTTTTTTTAATTATTTAAGAAATTTTATGAGTTTTAAGTATGATGATGAAAAGAATAAAGAAGGATAGAGGGATAGAGAAAGAATATTATATATACTTTATGATATAATGAAACAAGTCCAGCAGGGCTGGTCGTTCGGCTATTCTTAATATATAAATCAATTTGCATAATATTAGCTTAACTCTTGAACCCTCGTCAACGGCTGTTGAGGAGTTTTAACTTTTTTTTTGAGAGGGAAGGCATGAATGTTTTAACGACGAATAACGCCATAGGTGAATCTCACGGGGTGGGAGAAATAAACCCCCTCCCACTTTCTCTCTCTTTCTCAAGATCTTAAATAAAATAAAATATAAATTATGATAATAGACCAAAAACATCTGTAACTCCTTCCGACGAATGGCGATTCACATTTACATAACGATGTTTTTGCCCTCCCTACCTCTATCTATCTCTCTTAACAATATATTTAATTATTTGTTTTTGTAACAATATATATGTATATAATTGAGGTGGTTTGACCATCCAACCGTGATTTATTATTGCTTTATTCGGTAGCTGGATAAAGAAGGGAGGAGATTCATCCCTTTCTGGGAAAAAAAACTTGAATTTTGTAAAATGTTAAGTTATTTATATGTAGGCCTATATAAATAAAAAACACTCTATTAACATAATTTGAAAATGAAAATGAGAGTATTTTTTCTGATTTATTTATTTTATTTTTTTAATAAAAGTTTTGAAATTAAAAATTAAAAATTTTAAGGATTATTACTACAATAATATTTTGGCGAGCTCTCGTAGCGTGGTAATTCAAGAGGTTTCCTAAGAAAGAATCCAAAAAATAAATAAATATTTAGGCGAAAAATACAAGAAAAAAAAAAATCTCATTCAAAATAGAAATTAATTTTTTATTTAAAATTTTTGATCAATCCTAAAAACTACATAAGCTCTCCAATTTGAAAATTTATCCGGAGATTCAAAGACGTTACGTTCAATAATACTCATAAGAGAGCGGGGGAGTGAATGAATGAATGATTGAGGCAATTTGCTTCATAGGGCATAAAATAAAGTGGATTTATAAAATACTTAAAGAGAGGGATGAGAGAAAGTTCTAAAACTAAGTGTTTAATTTTTTATCAAAGCAAATTGACACTTAGAATGGACAAGAATAATTAAAACTTTTTATTTATTGAGGGCTTCTAGGGGGCTGAGCTCGCTACTGGTTACTTCACTGGCTATTTCGTCTCAAATCGCCAAAAATATTTTATAATATTGGGAACCGAAAAATTTATAAGTATAGGGATTATTTCAAAAACTAAAAGAAATTTATAATATAATAATTTTTATATACTACACTTTTCTGGATAAACGGCTGAAAGTCAAAATAAATGAAAAATAAAAAATTCTTAGAGTTATTTAGGAATTTTCGTGAGAAAAATCATTTCTCTTCGGCATCTGAAGCCATTTAGACTCTATCTATAATTTTTTAAATTAATTAGTAGCAAATTTTATGGCTCAAGTCGGGAAGCAATCATGAAATGTAAATGTTTGAAAAATTTTGAAGATCATTATTTTATATTAAAACCATGAATAAAAAATTTGAAACACTCGTGGGATTCGAACCTATATTCTCTCGATTACTTTAATGGTTATTACTCAAAATACCCAGAGACGTAAACTGTAGAAGGACCTGGGATCGAGTCCTGCAAAGATCTCAGTTTATTTCATTTCATAGGTTTAAAATTATTTTTTTTTAAATAAACTAATAGTCCCAACATCATAAAATTTATTAAATTCCTTTTCAGGGAAGGGCTCTGTTTTTTTTTCTTTAGAATTATGTGATAACTTTGAGTGCCTTATTATTTAAATTATTACTCCACCACCGGATCAGGAGCAATTTTTTTTAAATTTTATAATATGTTTATTTATTTTAATAAATTCAATAAAGAGAAGTGATTTTTGTTGTTTTTTTAGTGTGCTTAACCAAAATAAGATTTCGATATCTAATAATATCGTATATATATTTTTATTTTTTAATGGGTGTTTGATATTTCAATTACATTTTTATTCAAAATCGTCTTTCCTTTTTTTTTAATATTATATAGTAGAATAATAAAAAGGTGCTTTTGTATGTCTTTGTAGGCAAAGGATTCGAATAATTGAACAAGCAATTAAATACTATTGTATTTGCGCGAGCCAATGCGGTGATAATCGCGTGGTTTCATCCCCCTTTTTTTTCGTTATCGAGCCCCATCAAATGGGGGACTGCCCACCCACAACCCAGCTGCGCTTTATCATCAACACAGACGTTTCTTCTGCTCTTGATTTGAAAAGGAAAATTCAAAAACCCGCCGCCACCACGGCCGCCGAGTAGATAAAACGAATTAACGCACAAAAAAAAATTGTTTGAAATGTGTGTGCAATTCTTTTTCTCTTGTGTTGATTTTTGTTTAATTAATTTTGCTCATGGAGCGTGAAAACGTTTTAATCATGAGCGTCGGTTTTTTTTAAACGTGTGCATTCGAGCTTAAATATCTTTCTTTTTGAAATTTGCATGATTTTTTTTTTTTTTTTGGTTTTAACTCTATTATATTGCAGTGTGTATAATTTTAAATTAAAAATATCAATAGCAG
>JAAAKE020113606.1:0-16357 GCA_010014785.2 Anisolabis maritima
GAACAAAGTGTTCTATGCGCGATCCAACAAAAATAAATTTCAAAATAAATCGTCTTTGAAAAAAAAAAAAAAAAATTTAGGCTACCATACATAATAAATGGTTCTAATCATAATCAGTATATATACAATTTAAATAATTCTTTATTATTTCTTACAATTTTTCATTTCATGATCTAAATAATTGTATTATAAAATTTGCTACATTTTGTGTGTATCAAAATGATTTAAAACGTGAATCATCACGATTCAAATAGTAAATTTAATTAAATATTTGGATGCCATTTATTTGAAATATTTCTTTCCTTTAAAGCCAAACTATAAAAAAAAAGATCATATGAACTTATGATATTTAAATTTTACTAAAATTAACATGATTGAATATTTTTTTTATTTTCAGTTAATGGAGATTAAACATGATTGGCCACCTCTTTAAGGTTTCTCTTTTTGCAGAAGGTAGGAGTTCTACGCCTAAAAAGTTTATTTTATCTATTTATTCATTTTATTTTTAAATCTAAGATATATGATTTAAATCTTCACTTTTTTGATAATTTTTATCTATTAAAAATGAATATAAAACCACCATCAAACTCTTACAATTATCATTTTTTCCGAAAAAAATTTTTCTTTAATTTTGGGCGGTGATAATCTTCCTACTCTTTTAACATTAATAGTTATTAATAAAACATTTTTAAATTGTATATTTATTACTAATGTGCTGAACCGATTAACGATTAATCGGCCATTTCATTGACCCGATTGACTCAATAGAATTTTTTTGCTCAACTAAATTTTCTTTCTTTTTTTATTATTCAATCGCACTTTAAATATCATCGCCAATCTAGAGCTTCAAAAATAGTTGGTGTAGTAGTTTTTAATTTTTATCTATAGGTTGATGTAGAATTAATTATTTAGTTGATTGTCTTAATATAGCAAAAAAAAAAGATTAAAGTCAAAGCTATCGTGTAATCATTATTTTAACTAAAAAAGAAAATATTTTTACTGTATTTTTATTTAATTTATTTCATAAAAAATTTATAATTAAATATTTTTAATCAATCAAATAATAAAATAATATTCTAAAAAAATATTTTTGTACTTTTAAACTTTATTCGTGCCAATTGAGAGTGGAATTAACATTTTTTTTATATAAAATATTACGTATTAGACTTCCAAACCAACAGCTGCTTCTAAAATTTCAATAATTCAAACAGATAATATTCAATAATTGGTAAAATATAATTGGTAAAATTGTTTTTTTTTTTTGACATCGACTTTTTTAACTCTAGTTCTTTTATTTCATTTACCCTGCTGTTCTGGGAGAAATTAAAAAGAGAATGTTTTAGATTAAATTTCAAAAATCACTTTAATTTTTAATGAATTTTTTACTGGTCGGTTTGACCAATTTCTCTTCCAATTCTCTTTTTTAATATTAGTTATTTGTGAATAAGTGAAGGTTCTCAATTTTTTCGGCCGACTCATTGGGAAATGTCTCTTAATTATAGCAAATGTGACATTTTTCTAGTATCTTATCGAGTTGACTCATCTCAAGCTTTTACTTAATCGGCTTCTAATCGTATAATAACAAATAAAATTTTAAACAAGTGGAATATATCAAGCAATATTTTTTTTATTTAAAATAAAAAAAAGAAATCAAATATCTTTGTAATATTCTCATATAATTCTAGAATAAACTTTTGTTTAGAAAGAAAGAAAAAACAAAATTAAACAAAGGTAGAAAGAAAATAAAAAAAGTTGTTCCTTTTATTATAAGAAAACTCATAAAGATCTATGATTTAGATTTCTTTTTTAATGCTAAAAAATTATCTACGTAATATTTTCTCTATAGAAACGAATTCAAAGAAAAATTTTCTAAGAGATAAAGTTAGAATTATTTCACATTTAGCTCATATAAAAAAAAATATTTTTTTTTGTATTGCTTTGAATTTTATAATTCTTTCGATTTGACTTTTAGTCTTTATATATAAATGTAGAAGAAATTGTGATGATTAGCAAAATGGTTTTTGTAATTTTTGATTATTTATTAAAAAATTTAAAAATAAAAATCACATTAAAACAAATAAACATAAATAAATACCTCCAAAAAACTTTTAATATAAATTGCACAAATAAGCCGAGTCCCTTGGTCTCGCTCACCAAAGAACAGGGGTTCACTTCTCGTCCTGAGTGACAAAAATATTTTATTTTGGCTACAAATTAATATAAATAAATAAAGACCGAGTCTTAATGGCCGAAAAAAAAACTTAAAAAAAATCAAGTTAATTTAAGTTATTTTTTGAATTTTTCCTCTATAAATATGTTTTAATTATGGCCTTATCGATAGTGATTCATTTTCATGGTAATCCGGAAAAAAAATATTCGATTGAGATAAATATAATAACAAAGAAATAGCCCAGAAGTTATAAAATTCGATGGCTTATGATGGAATGAATACAAAAGCGCATTTCTCTCTCTCTTATCTCTTCTAAATAGAAAAATGCATTCATTGTCTTATAAGTCAATTCAAAAATCTTAAATTTGTAAAAGGCTTAGTTTATAACATGTTAGGTTAAAACACTCAAAAACCACGGAACAACCAGGGTTCGATTCCCACGAGTGACTCATTTTTTTTCAATTTACGAGTTTCAGGTAAATATTTTAAGATCGCGAAATTGATATTTTCTCAATTCTAGGGAAAATTGTTCTCTTTCCAATAGCTAACAACTTATTTATTAATTTAAACTCTTCGGCAAAAATTTTCTTTTGATGAATAAAAATTTTAAATATTTCTTTCTATTTAAATGTAGATGTTTTTTTAAGGTAGTGAGTATTATTGGAGATATTTCAGCCCATTTTTTGGGTGGGCAAAGGGACCGTTTGATGGAAGGGGCCGACAAACCTCCCACAGATCTCCAAATTAATAATAAAAGGAATTTTTATTTATTTCTTCTTCCCCCCACCTCGGATCCTAATTGAGATAGTATTAACCTCATTAATTTGTTAATAAAAATTTTATTTCATTGCGTGAATAAAATAAACGGAGAGGCAAATTGTAACCATAAAAAAATCTCATTTTTAAAGATTTATTCGATATGGAATATTTGAGCTGGTTTTAATTCATTTCTTGACTTTTGGGAATTCTCCAATAAATATGATTTAATATAAACACTTTTATAATTTATTGCTTTCCGAGGATAATTGTGCATTATATGAAATGATAAAAAGTCAAAGGGAGGGGGAGTTCATTTTGACTGGAAATATAGTTTAGAAAAATTATATTATGTAGAATAATAGAAAATAGGAACATACGTTTTTTAAATTAATAAAGATATATATTTTTATTAACTAAAATATAGGAACTTTTTATCCAAATCATAAACAACTTACTAATATGATAATAAAAGATACCCTTTTTGTGCAAGGAGTAAATGACTCCATCTCTGGCAAAAAACACTAAAATGTCTAAATAAAATTCTATAGTTTATTATTATTTTTGCCTCACTCGGGATCTCTGCAAAGCAACCACACCGATGTCCCGGATAGGCTGGAGATCCCGGGTTCGATTCCCGGCTACCAGGGGTCTTTTGATCCACCAGCAAAGATATACTGACATAGATTGAATGTTATCTGATTCATATTCTAATACATCTCGAAAATCATCTAAATTATTTTTTGTTATAGTCAACCCCATTGGCCCCCTTTCTGACTACGCCCTTGGTTATTTTGTCCTGTATAATATTATGATTACTAGAAAATTTTTGAGTTGGATAATGATTAATAAATTTTTTATTTATAATATTTTAAGATTTATATATCAAATTTTTCATTTTTGGGGATTTTGGCCAAAAAAGTAAAATAGTAGGTAAGATTGGAAGATTTTATTTAAAACCTTACTGTTGCATACCTCGCTTTAATTTCAAATTTGAGCCTCCATTTGGACCCTGTTTGTTAACACCTACATGCCATTTGCAGAAAATGTGTCAGAAAACCTTAAAAGGAAAACTGTTGAAAACTAATAATTTTTTTAAAGTCATTTTCGGCATCTGAGGCCATTTAGAATCCGTTCTTATTTCTTTAAATTAATGAGAACTCATTTCTTTGGCCATTGCTAGCTTTCTTTTTTGTTAAAAGAAAGTAATAAGATTAATTATTTATACCATTATATATGAAACAATTAAAAATTTTATTGATATTTAATTTTTAAAATTTTCTCATATCTAAGCATGTTTTAAAAAATATGGGTAATGTTTTTTTTTTTATTGCTTACATTTTATTTTTATTAATAAAATAATTATTTACATGGTCAGTTTAATAGCCTCGCATGTTTTTGCTAAAAATAGGAATATTATACTATAAAAAATACTTTTTAAATATGCAAATCGCTTATGTGTATTAAACAAGTTTATTTTAAGCTAATAAGTAGATACAGATCGTGTTGTCTTGCATATAAATATTTACAAAAAAAAAAAAAGCAAAAATTAAAAGCTACTTTATTACCTATCTACCACTCCTCTTTTTCTATTATCTCCTTCATTTAACCAATTCTATGCTAAGAAGGTTTCCTATTTGAGAGATCCTTTAACCTTTAATTACACCACCCACTCTCTTCGTAAAGTTACTTGCCCAATATAGTAATAATCTATATAATAATCAAAATTAATACTTAAAAACTTTTTTTAGTTTTATTTGGCATCTGAGACCATTTAGACTCACTCCTTATTTATGTGACAGCTAATATAATATATAATAAATAAAATTTTGTGGCTTAGGAAAGCGAACCACTGACTTTGATATGAGAAACAAGAACTCTACCTCTGCACCAAAGATAGGGGCCTAAAGGATTGTTTTTATTAAATTTTATTTTATTAAAAAATCCGATTGTTAATGTGAACTAAGAAAGCCAGTACGTTGGCTCTTACTCCACAGACCTGAGGCATTCAATAAAAATTAAGCTTGTAAATATATAAAATAAAATACTTTGTATATTTAAAGGTTATTAAATTAGAATGTAATCTGATTAAGAATAACTCGCATCAAAGCACATTTATTATTATCTTACAAAATAAATTCTCTCTTTTATTTCTTAAAGCCGCCGGGCCGGATAAACTAGAAATTTATTTTTTTAGAATTGATTATCTGATAAATTTCTTGTATACTATTTTTACTCCTTTGAACACGTTTTCACACACTTGAAAAAAGTATGGTTGCCTAAGCATCAGGATCTCCAACAAACCGAATTCGTTGGACAAGTTCATTATTTTATTTCCATTATATACCTGTAATGTGTGTTGTAATTGTAATTGAGCTCATCTACAATTTTATTTCCGAAAAATGGTCATTGAGTGCATATATCAACAAAATGTAAAATGCTTATTTAAGCACACCAAGAGATAGTTTTTTTAAGCGATAACATGCTCGAAAGTGAAGAAATAGCAATGCATTTGAAAAATTTCTAATGTAATAAATTAAAACAAGGAATGAAAAAAGTAGATCGACTTTTTTTTAGGTCTTTTCAGCATCTCAGGCCATATTGGCTTTAAACATTTCATATGTTTATATTTACGATACAAATTATCCAGGCATATTAATTAGTATCCAATTGATTTAAATAAATTTTCATCCGAGGCTGAGATCCGAATCCACACGCCTTGGCTTTAAGGTTATCAAGACTGACAATGTCAGTATCTTTAACCCGGCCACGGGATGAAGGGGGGTGGGGGAGCAGCTCGACTTTTTTTTCTTTTCGGCATCTAAGGCCATATAGACATTAAACGCTAAATAATTGTTTTTTTTTTTTACGATACTAATTATCCAGACATATTTATTTAAATCAATTGGTATCCAAAGTGAATTAAATAAATTTTCGGACTGTCTGGGATCTGAACCCACACCCCTTGGCATTTAAGATTATCAATATTGACAATGTCAGTATCTTAAACCTCTCGGCCACGGGGGGAAGCAGTTCGACTTATTTACATAAACAAAGATATGCTTTGTTGTTTAAATTTTTTATTAAATCACAATAAAAAAAATTTTTCTCCGCTGCTATTTCATCACTTTCTATTACTATACAAAAAACGAGCTCTAAACAGCACATTTGTGATATTCGAGCTAGCAGTGACATATTCAGGTAGGTTCCCCTGGTTCTTTTCAAAGGCTTAAAAAAAAGATCAAATGCAAACAAAAATAAAGAAAATTTAAGAAGCTCCTCTATTTAATTTAAGACCTCTATCTCTGACTAAGGGACAGAACTAAAATAATTATTTATCAAAAAATAAATATTTAATTTATTTTAATTATTAATTTCCCATTATTATTATTATTTTAATTCATTTCCGAAAGAAAATGATCTAAATCGAAACTCAATAATATAATAAAAAATTATTTTTTATTTTTTTTAAATTTTATTCCTACCTGATTTAAAATTAATCTTATTTTATAATATAAAACTATCAATAAATTATATAATAGAAACTCCGGGCGGGGGGGCATTAATATTCCAACTTCAATCTTTCCTCTTAGTCGTAAAGTTCGTTTTATTAATGCCAATACGTTTCTAAATTATAAATTATCGAGATTTCTCATATAAAAAGAATATTAATATTGAAGCATTAATATTTATTCACATCACCTCGGCCAAATTCTATTAAAGTTATGGATTTATATAAATTTTTTTAATGCTTTCTGTGATTTTAAATTACATATAAATTAGAATAAATATTTATTCCGCTCCTTGTTTGAATTTGTTTTCTATATCCTCATCTTAATAAAAGTACCCTTGTTTCATGAACTTTGGCCTGAATAGATAGTCTATAAAATGAATATTTTTTTTAAAGATACTTTAATTAATAAAACCAAAATTAATTTTACTCTGGTATAACGTTAATAATCTAATAAAGAAAAGCAGGCAAACAAATTTAATTTTATTTATTTAGCTTCTTCGTTTGGACCAATAAACACTGATGAATTTATTAATTAATTTTAAAGTCATATATCATCTCAGGATTTAAGGCTCTTTAATGAACTCATTTACTAAGTTATTAGATTATCAAATTTAGTATAGGGTATATACTGTATTATAAAAAGATTTTAGCCCTCTCTACTGGGACTTGTATTAGATGACCGTCTCAACTATTATTTAATCTCACGCCGTTCGAATTATTTTTTTTTCATTTGCACTATTTAATCGACAACTTATTTCCTTGACATGATCTACTCGTTGATTAAACATGCATCCAATACTTCAGGGCCCCACAATAAGTAAAAAATAGTTTTCAAAAGAACTTTTGAAATAATAAAATTCCCAATTTCATCAAAATTAAAATAACTTCCATTTTTGGAAACAATCAACTTTTTTTTCGGCATCTGAGGCAGTTTTATTCAGTATTAATATATGGCAAAGAAATAGAAATACCATGGTGTGCATATATTAATATTTGCTCGTTTTTGCTTTCTGGAATATAGTCAACCTAAATGACCAACTCATAGATTTTTCGATTAATTAATTATTACAGAGTTGTTCACTCTATTGTTAATTTCTAAGGTTTTTTAACAGCGAGGAGTATTTAATCAATAAATCCCTTAGTAGTATTAATTAATTGGATTGCCTACCTTTCAGCAAAAAAAAAAAAAATTATGGATTCCATGGTATCCTATAAATAAATAGCAAATAAAATTAATTTACAAAATTGATCCATTTATTATGTTATATTAACAAATATTACTATCGTTGGCCTTATAGAAAATATTAAAAAATAAAAAACAAAAGAGTCCAAATATTATAAATAGAGGTAAACGTCTCGCTTCAAATTCCATGGATAGTGATTAACATCCCCACCTAACCAATAAAATCTATTTAAATTATACTGGCTACCAATTAATTTATATAAAAATTAACGGATACATGATACATCCTAAAAAGCCTCAAGCAACTGTGATTATGGAGAAAGGACCGCCTATCGATTTGCGTAGCTAGTATATTAGAATATACGCTTATACTTATATAAACGAAAATAGTGAATTAAAATTTAATTTAAAAAATTAAAAAATAAAATGTTCGGAAAAAGCTAGGATATAAACTCTAGTTAAGCACTAGCAAGTGCTTAGTTCGTCATTGAACGATACAATACTAAATTTTTTACAAATATCCGGAAAATAACTATTGGTTATAAAATTCTCTTTATTGAAAGTAAAGCGTATAGAATACCCAAATTGATTTTCTTGATACCTAAACATCCCTCCCTCAAACCCCTCCAATGCTTTTCTTGGCTTAATATTTGACAGCTTGAACAGACTTTACTCCACTCACCTGGATGCATAATTATTAAATATCAAGAATAAATTTATATAAGCTATATATTTTTGATTAAAAAAGTTTTATGGCCCTTGAAGAGAGAACTTTATTAAAGTTTATTGGTAAGTTACATGTGTTTTTCTAAACAGACACGTCTTGGGTTATAAAATCAGCCCCGGAAACGTCACTTCGTATTATAATTATAATTTATTATATATATATATTTAAGATTATTATAATGAATTTTTTTAGAACATAACAAAGTTGAATTTAATTTCACTGATATGCTTTAAGATATGTAAATTATTATAATATAAAAGTCTATTTTTCCACTTAGCTTATAACTTTTAAAGGAAAATCAAATTTAGTATTTTTTTTTCCTAAATTTTAAAAAATTTCCCACTTATGAAATGTTTATGGGGAATTCATTCATTTATTTCAAGAGAAAGTTTTATTGTTAGAATTACGCTAACAATGATAAGGTGGATTGATAACTTTGTGCCAATCAGTACAGAGCGGTTTTGAGTCTCATATTAAGACCCCGCGCTCAGAGTGGCCCTGAACTTGCATGCTTTATAATACATATCTAAACCGGGAAAAAAAGGCCAGGTGAAATTTCGAGAAGGAAAATAATTAGAATACAAAAAAAAAAAAAAAAAATAATAATGAGGCTCTAATTCCATCCATTTTTGGCAAATAATTAACAAAATTTTCTTCCATTTATTTATTTTATTTTTCCCTCTATCCGGGCAGAAATACTAATTCAATTCCCCAAAATGCTTAATTGTTAAAAATTAATAAATTACGTCACATTTACATGTTTACACATTGAATTGAATACAAACACCTGTTATTATTTATATACGAATATGATGTTGTTTCAGCTGCGATTCACTACAAAAGGATTGAGAGAAATAAAAAAAAAAAACCAGGTTGATTAGCCCTGTCCCTTAGAGTAGAGATAAAGGTCTCGCTTCATGTACCAAAGGTCAGTGGTTCGCTTCCCATTCTGACCAAAAAAAATTTATTTATATTATATTGGCTACCATAAATAAATAAATAAATAAGGACGGAATCTAAATAGTCTGAGATGCCTAAAAAAAGGCAGATAGGTTTTGTTTCATTATTTTATTTTCTTTTTGCTGACGTTTCAGTCGTCTTAAATGCTGATATAATACACATAAGAAAGAAGAGGTCAGCCACTGTCAAAGCGTGAGGGTTGCTTTTAATAGTAGTTGACCTCTTCATTCTATGTTTAATATTATATCAGCATTTAAGACGACTGAAACGTCAGCAAAAAGAAAATAAAATAATGAAACAAAACCTACCTGCTTTTTTTTAATTTTTCTCCAATTAGTATTTAGAGGAAGCATTCAAAATTTTATTTTAATATTTCAAAACATACTTCTATATACAAGAATAACTTTAACTAATCCATCACATGGTAAATGCGCTCTATACAAAATGCCACATAATTTTATTAAATTTATTAATAGATTATTGGTTTAGTATAAATATAATTTTTTATAATAATTATATTTTATTTCCAAAAGACTTAGCAAACCCAATATTTCAATAGCGATCGATGTTTATCTTCAATGCATTTATTTGGATTGGTTATTTATAAGCAGTGATATCATAAAAAAATTTTGTTGCCTCATGCTACTGATGAATGAACTTGGAAAAAGAAAAAAAGAATCAAATCAATGCACTAAGGAAAATAAGCAGCAATTGTTATCGAAACCGTTATAATTTGTTTATTTAGCCTTTTGGAAATAAAATTTTTATAAAAAATTCGTACTGTTTTATTCCTAAATCATCAATTAATATCCGAGTCATTTATTAAAATACAGTATAGGCTATTTTAACTAGACCGGACAACAATTAGTATAAAATATCTTTTATTAAGGTGAACAACTAATTTTTGTATAAAAATTGTACTTCTATTTGACTAGGACGATTTTTAAAATAATATAAAAATTAATACCAATTCTAAATGTACAAGGTGGCCCTTCCCATTCATAAGTTATATTCAATTATGCATATATTATTTTTTATTGTTTGCCACAATTTACCGTACGAGTCGAGCATGAAATGTTTACTTCTGGACAAAGGAAAATCCTCATTATTATGGAGAAATTTAATACAATATTCTCCATGTCATGATATGGGCAGCACTTAATGCGCGTCATGTTATTGAACCTTAAACCCAGTAAACCATACCTCCGTAACGATTTTGAAGTGGGTGGTACTTCAGGGTGACGTACCGCCATTTCCATATCGAGGGGTCTCGTCAGGGAGAGTGATCTGTCGCTGCAATTAAAGTGAAACTCCACCAAAGAATTGTCTAAACATAGACGTCCTTGGTCGATTAACATAAGACAAATTATTATTATTATTTATTTCTTTAAGATTTGGGTAAATTTAGAATAATTAAATTTTCTTTCCTAACTGTATCTCCTTGATTATACAAATTAACTGATTAAATGTGTTTATTTATTAGAGAATAAATTGGAGGGGGGGGGGGGACATACTGGCGTGAAGTAATGACACCTTGTCGTTGAGTTACTTGAGGTTTATTTAATATTATAAACAAAAAAATTTCTTCCACCAAGATACAATATTTTTTGTATTGTAGATATTAACAATTAAAGAGTAAATCGTGACAAGGAGCCATTATTCTAACAGATGAAGGAGCGGGGTCAATTTATGAACAGCTGGCGCCGATCGTAGCTGACTGGATCCTGCTGCAACGGCCGGCGTCGACGAGATTACTGGTCGGACTCGCTGTTGTAGTACGGAGAATGAAGGTTTAGGCTTGTTTCGGTCTGTGGCGTCCGCGGTGCTCCCGCGTTGGCCTGATTCCTGTGAGGATGACTCCCCCTCAACCGGTCGCGTCTTGCTCGAATGGATCCAGCAACCAGGCACGATGACTTATCGTGGGCTAACCGGACGGACGCATCTTCTATCATGAAGTATCCACACCCGGCGGAATTATCCGCGAGATAGCAGGCGTGTAGTCGTCGGTGAAACAGGCGATTGCCACTGCTTCACCAATCGGGTCTTCTCTGTTTGCCGTTGATCACCGAATCTAAGCTTTGCAACCGAGTATCGAATCAAAAACTCATCGACTGTCAATACGAATACGAATGTCGACCCTCGAATGTTGAATGGCGACCATCGAAAGTTGAATAACGAAAGTCGACTCGCGAATTGTCCAATGTCGAATAACGAATGAATTCCTTCCCTCCGGGCCGTCGCAGTGCTTGACTTCGGAGAAGACCTCCTAGGTTCACTCCAGTTCGAATTGAGTATAGTGCACGATTGAACCTGGGGTTTATACAAATCTGTGGAGTAAAAACCGCTAACACCGGCTCTCTGTGGCATTAGCCTCGAATTGGACAGCTTTGCCAGTGCATTGCATTGAATTCGGGGTAGGCTGGTCCGAGATAATATTCTTTTCGTCCGTGACCCTCGGCTCAATGCACAAAGCTCTCCAGCCCAGATCATTCCAGCTCACTCCAACTATTAATCGTATTATAATCTAATTTCTTTTTTTTTTTTTTTTATTTTATACATTAAATTTTATATAATTTTATTAAAATAAATTTTTTTTTCAACAATAAATAATCACCCACCTCAACTGGTGGATCTTAACAGGGCCGCGAAAGGCGGTCATGTTGCGCCTCATATCAAAACATGTTACAATAATGGCTTATACAGCAACTCGATGAACTTAGAATCAAAGAGGAGGTTTGGTTTAAACAAGATGGAACTCTGGCATATTATGTTCTCACTGCTCGAGATTATCTTAATGACACTTTTCCAGACAAAGTGGTTCTCGAACATCCCCGGTGCCCATGAAATGGTCCGCAAGAAGCCCGATTTTGACAACATGTGATAACTCTCTTTGGAGATGCATAAAGAACATTGTGTCTAAACAACGTTATAATTCTAGGGATGAGTTAAAGACAGCTGTTATCGCAGCAATAACCCTTGCTATGTTGAGAAAAATATCTCATAAAACATGTCGCATAATATGAGAATGAGGGATAACACATAGATATTCTGGATACATAAGATAAATGGATGGGTAGAGACATACGGGCCACCCTATATAATTTTTAATTCTTGAAATCAACTTTTTCTGTTGTCTGTATTTTTTGAATAATTCTGAATTCTTTCAAAAGTATTTATCCTTAGTACCACTTTAACTTTACTTAGAGTATTTAACTTAAATAAATATAATAATAGTTGAAAGAAACTCTCTAAAACTATGCCGAAATACTTTTCCCTAAAGTGAATACCCGCCTCAATCCCCACTTTTTTTATTGTTTACTTCATCGTCATATGTTATGAATACCAACATTTATAAGATTGCATACAATAATCATTAGTTGTTATATTATAAGGGAATAAAAAGGAGTAAAAAGGAATGCACAGGAGTATTTTTTGGAGTATTATTTTTAAAAGAAATATTGTTCAGAGAAAGGAGTAGAGAACTACGGTTGGTTAAAGAGGAACAAATAGACCCGACCCTTTTAAACTTTCTGTCAATTTAATGTTCGAATAAAACGTACATATTACCTATTATCATTAGGTTAATTAGTATAAATTTTATCTATCCATTTTAATAAATTTCGCACTCTTTTAGATTCCATTACAGTAGAAAAGTTGAAAAAGAGAGAGAAAGATAGAGGCAATAAAAGAAATTTAATAATTCCTTAAAGAAGAAGAATATTTTTGAGATTTTTTCATCTAAGCGTGCGTGTATATGAGAGTGTATTTGTTACTTGTCGCTTTTCTTCTTTCGCTCTCTCTCTTGTTTGCCTGGATCCAGAAATAAAATCTTCGGGTCCCCCTCCGTTTTCCACGTCTCCGTCGAATTGAGGGATGATGGGATGGGGGAGGGCCCAGTTACCCACCGGAAGGGCGAAAGTAACAGAGATGGAATGTCTATTTCTTCTAAACATTTCAAACATGACACGACATTTGACAAAGAAAGTTCAAAAAAAAAAAAAAATTAAAAGTACGTGTACGTACGTACAAGTACGTTCTTTTTATTTTTTATATTTTATATAATAAACTTAGTAGCTCTATGAACTGTACACCCTCCTTTGGGTGATATGATTTAACGCGTCTTGAAACATATTTACTTTTAAATTTGATAGGAAATAAATATATCAAGTATAATATAAAAGTTGAGAAGCAAAACTTTTTCAAATATGATAGAGTAAAAAGTAGAGAATTTTCATAATGAGAAAAACATATGGGGAACATTATTTTAAATTATTCGCTAATATAATATATTTATTATAGTCGAATTTTTAATATTCACACAATCTTTTAACCCTTGTTAATCGGAAACCGAAGTAAGAATTGCTTCTATTATTACCCTCTTCTGTTTTCAACATTAAAACCTTGGGGTCAACATTTAACCATATACTGTATTTTTCTAAATCATACTTAAACGTCATAGTGCAATTACCCACTTTTGAAATTCAACTTTCAAATGTTTGGCCCTCTACTGGAACTACTCCAAGATTTCAATATTTCACTTTAATTTTAATTTATAAAATAGGTAATTTATTAGTACCTAGCCCCTGACCCTTAGCTCAGAAGTCTTGCTTCTTGATCTAAATGTCAGTGGTTCGCTTCCCTAAGCGCAAAATTTATTTAAATTATATTGGATACCAATTGATTTAAATAAATATGAGAAGCAGTCTAAATGGCCCCAGATGCCGAAAGACAAAAAAAATAACACCTCTATTTATATTAGCCAAATTTATTATTTATTTGTTTAAGAATATTATATATCTAATTTTTTTTTATTTAATTTAAAATAGCTTATTATGATGAAAAGTCTTAACCGATAAAAAGGATGCTTATGCGACTATTTTTATAACATTTATTTTCTCTTTCATCTCTAGAACTACTCAACTCTTTCCATACAATAATTATTATACTATAAATGATTTAGAGTCAATCATTCCAAGGTATAGATTGGAATTTTACTTTTTTCATTCAATCTTTTCAATGCCATAAATCAATCAATCGCTAGTTGAATTTTTAAACAAACCGAGGCCAATGTTAAGGTTCGTTTGATTTAAAAACAGCTGATTAAAAAAAATGTAAATAGCGTGATATGTTTTCCTATCAAATGTTTATATTTAACATAATCAAAAAGTAATTTTCATTTTAAAATTTATATAACAAGCACCTTAATTAATGACAATCATTCTCGTTTTTTTTTTTAATGACTTTGATATAATCCTTTTTAAAAAGATATAATTTAATAGTAAATTTATGAAGATGAATTTAAATGTTTGGCATTCATTTTTTTTTTTTGTTTGAAACATAATGACTTAATCCATAATAATATTATCTAAGCAAGGGATGCACAAATTAAATATTATCAGGAGCCCCATCAGCTATAGTTGTGGTTAAACGGGACGCATAAATTAAAATAATAATTGCCTTATTTGGAGCCGCTAGCAGAATACACCAATATATAATGTAAAATTTGGTATGTAATTATTCTTATGTAATTTAAGGCGTAATAACCACATAGCCAATCTTATGTGCCGTTCTCTCTTCCACTCCTCGCGCCAGAAAAATTCAATTCATATAGTTCTATTGTGCTTCCGGGGAGAGAGAAGTTTTGGTATTTATTTTTTTTTAAGTTCTTAAGCGTTTATATGTATTGGATGAATTACCTGAACTAAGAGCAACAAATTCCTTCCTTTCTTTTTGGCAATCTTGTTTTTTCTTCTGCTTTTTATCACACTGCGCAGTAGGTTCTCCTCGGTCACATCTTTAATTTAAATACCAACTCCGCAGTATGAGAATGATGAGGTTAAGACCTAAAGAAGAAATAAAAATATTAAAAGAAAAATTTTTTGGAATTAAAATTTAAAATTTTTTAAATTTATTGAAATATTTCGAATTTCTATATTTGCATATAAATTTTGAAAAATCTATGTCTTTATTTATTCAATTCTTAAACATAAGTCATTGACTTTTCATTTATTAATTTGTATTTAAATGAAGGTAGTATAGTAAGATGGGTAACAAAATTCCAGAAATCTTATCCCCATTCTAAAACTTCAGACTCATCAAAAGGTCGTTCCTAAGCTTACTCTCTTCTTTATCTTGAGAGGGGGAAGGTCACGCCCCTCTCTACCTCTCGGGAATTTCGAGGGCGGCCAGATTATAGTAAAAAATAGTATTTAAAAAAAAAATTATTACTTTTTCGTTAAGATGTATGTGTAACTCAATCTTCGATGCAGTCCTTCCTCGTTTTAATGAGAAGCTACCCTTTGTGCTATCTATAAACAAAAATCTTAAGCGATTAAATAAAACCCGTATTCAAAATTAAATCCTTTTTGTTGAATTAATTATGAATACGAGTTAGCTTGCAATGGTAAAAAGTGGAGAACAGAAAAACATTTATTTATTTTTTAAGATACATAATTTTTATATAAAAGTATTTACAAAATAAATTCAAAAGGAATCCAGAAAACATCTTGTGAAGAATTGGAGATGGCTCATCTGGTCTCTTGAATGAAAATCTTCTTAGTATTCAATCTTCTGAATCTTCATGTTTGATTATAAATCTTCTTAGATTTCTTAGGGAAAAAGAATGTGCTTCACGCACAATTCTTTTTATTTTTCGCATAAAATGCATTAAAAATACACAAAATGAGGATTTTATAGATCTTTTCGGAAAAAAGTATTATAAAGAGTGTGCAAAAGTGCAACAAAAAGATTCATTAAGTGTGATCACTCTCCCAAAAATAAATAAATCATCCAGTTTAGAGTGAGGCTGAGCTAATGGACCTAAACTAAAATATTATTTTGCGCCCAGGGAGAGTGATCCCCCTCACCACTATCATTGCCTAATCTATTGTAAAAGAAAGAACATTCATTAAATTTTGGCCGAAATAAAAATAAATAAAGCATATAGCCTTATTAATTTTGTCCAAAAAGAAACTTGTTGTATTTTCATTGGACTTATCCTCTTAACACAAAGATCCGAACTGAACTGAGTACTGATGGCTAAGACCC